>JAAXCT010002390.1:0-76926 GCA_012490785.1 Eragrostis nindensis
AAATCAAAGGTTTTATTGTAGCGCTGCATTTATGGTGTAAAGTTCCCACTATCGGCGAACTCGGCAATCTGCTCATTTAATTGATGTCCAAACGCCCTCGCAAAAAAAAATGATGTCAAACGCACGCGCCATGTCACCTAGGCAACGAGGGAGCAAGCAACTTCCGCGCAAGCTGCCTTACTCGACCCAGCTCGAGCTCTATATAACAGTTTCTTCACACAGCTTGCACACATTGCAAAGTTCACAGCTAGCTCAGAGGTGAGAGCTAGGAAAACAATTTCGAAAGAAAAAAAATTTCGGAGGTCACCGATAAACATGAAATTTCGGGAATTTCGGAAATTCAGAATCAAATTCAAACAAATTTAAAATTTTTTGTAAAAAATTTGTCAGAAATTCACTAAAAACTGTCACAAATCATCATCACAATTGTACATAAAATGAATGAACAAGAGAAATATTTCAGAACTTTTGCATATTGGTACCAATATTAGGCAGTGCTGGCCTGCTCGGAGGGAAATTCGGGCCGATGGCGGGCTGCTGCGCGCGCTACCAAATTTGGCCGAAAAATTTTGGCCGAAACGTATTTTTTCGGTACTCACTGATAGACACGAAATTTCGGAAATTTCGTTGAAATTTCACCGAAATTGTTTTCCTAGGGTGAGAGACGGAGAGATTCCGATCGAACAAGGGAAGAGAGAAACACAGGGAGAGAAGCTCGTCTTGCCGGTGATCATGGTGGCAGCGGTCGCAGCTGCGCGGCCTTTGGCCGGAGAGGAATGGGCCGGAGAGGCCACCGGGAGCGAATCTTTCATAAGCTTTCTCCGGCAGCTGTATCGGCAACGGCTTAGCGGACCAGGTCACTCCTGCTCAACTTGGAATTCAAATGGCGGATGCTGACAAGCTAAGCTGGCTTAACTGGAAGCTGATGCAGTATGCTACTGACACCAGAGGTTTCTGGTTGTAATCGTACGAGAATGCTGTGGTTTTATTTTACTTTGAAGGTTACTTTGGTAGTTCTTTATGTTAGCTTTTGATCGAATGCCTTCGATTTCATGTGCTGTAATTAGTTTCCACAGATAAGAAATTTAGCTCGGTAGATCCATATAGATGGAAATTGTACACAAAAGCTACATATATATACATTTGTAGTGGTGTTTTAGGTTAACTATTTGTAATGACATGAATCTTGTTAAGATTTGGACACAGATATATGATCATTGTAGTACGGTGAATTCACTCTATGGAGCACGTTCCACTATTTGGATCACATGCATGATAGATGATATAGCATATTATGTTGCAAGCACTAGCTAATAAGTTAGTCAAAATGAAGAAAAATGGAGCGCGTTAGGTAGCGCTAGTGCAACACTATTTCTCTCTTTTACGAATCTATCATGACTTGCACACGCTATGCGCTCACTGCGAAGAAAAATAACTAGCACTAATAGCAACTGAAGTCAAGATCCCCGTATACAACCAAGTGATTAGAGAGAAAAAGTACACTCTCCAAACGTCAGCTCGTTCATGATACTTTTGGTTGCCAGAAGTTGTCTTGGTTTCTGAATTGCGTGATTACCACATCAGGTTAGGATCTTGACTCGGTAAATACTCGTACAGTATGCAGCAGTGACCTTGCCAGCGAGTCAAAGCAAGTTCCAGACCGTGTAGTCTTATATTTACTAATTGGAGGCTTCTTTTGAGGCCTCCACGTTAATCGTAGAAAATTTCTAGAAATTACCAGAAAAAAGCAAAACATCTGACCATTGGTTCAGTTGCTTAACAAATTATGACCAATAGATCTTTGACTCCATAGTATTACACACGTATATTATCAATGCGATCTGATTTAGGAAAAAAACAAGTCGCAGAAAATACCACGGATGTGAGATGGGATCGTGGAAAAAAGGAATTGTTGCCAAACAGGAGTCCTTGAGGTAACGCCACCATCAATCCCAACGAGATCAGGTCCTCCTCCTCCCTGACGCCGGCAAGGACATGGTCGCATTTTACTCCCGGCGTTCTCTCACCATGTTAGTTGGCACCGTCGTCAAGCTTCTCTCCAAGAAGAACGCAGAAAGGATAGCAGAACATGTCTCTGGCCAACAGAATTGCGTTTGAGATGGATCACAGAAGTCAATCGCAAGGGTTGCAGGGATGCAGATCGGTGTGGAATAGATCGAGTTGCAGTTTCACCGCTTCTTTGACGTGGAGAGACAGGAGAGGAGGTTGCTGGATATGGAGATCGGAGTCTATATGATGAACTCAAGTTAGGAACGACAGTTTGGACTTCGAAGGAATTCTTCCGTGGAGATTTCGCCGTGATTGAAGATGGCAACAGAATTTTATAACGAGCATGAGCTAGGGCGCCATGATTATGTGGTCTAGGAGATTGAGAGCTGTTGCAGACAACATCCGTTTCCAACTAATCTCCCATCGGTACAGGAGCAGGTAGACCATAGTACACCTTGGCTCGACAAGAGCAAAGGCCAAGGAGGGAAACATGAGCTTGTGATTGGATGCATGCTAATTGCTAGAGCACTGAGAGAGATCAAGGTTGGCCTGCAGGACCATATCTAGGTTGATCCAAGAAGCGATGCCTTGCTAAATCAAAATCAGTGCAGCACGGCAGATTTAGAAGAAAACAGAGCAGGGAGTTTTGACAAAGAAGAAACTTCCATATGAGGGAAAGAAACTCAAAACGTAAATGTGACATGATCAGATATTACATGATTAAGGTAATATTTTTTTCTGTGGTTCTGACCAACTAACAAACCAGTAAAACGACGACATCTAAGGTGGAGCCATAAAGTATATTAATCAAGGAATATGACCAGGAATGTGCTAATATATATATAAATAATAGACAATATGATGGCGTAGAGGGCTATATATGCATGAGCACGTCAGTATTTGCATGGACAAAACTTTTAATTGGATACTTTACATTCTTGAGGTGACTGTTTTTTCTTGATTTTCAGGAATTGTCCTCTTCCAAGGAACGTGAGCATCGAAGATCACGGGGGTTCGGTATGCTATGGATTTAGAGATATCCAGGGTTGGAGTACCCTGCGATCATGAAGTGCCCTGGGCTAACCAACCTCTACCGCTAGAGGTTGAAGAGTGCATTGAATCTTGATTGGATGGCCCAGGTACATTGACATAAAAGATGAAATAAATCAGTCACGCATGCATTAACTAATTTAGAATCACCCTTTGATACTGTTGACAAAAAAAGTTTTATAAGACACATAAAAATCTTAGCATAAATCGATGTTTTCACATAATATTTTTTACCCGCCAAATGATATCAAAGCAAATTCGAAAATCTTGCTTGGATTTGAGGGAGAGGTCCATTAGTATAGGATAGCAGCAAAAGTTTCATATGATAATTCCTAAAGATGCCTAAAAGTTGGACACCTGAATATAACTTTGTTGTTTGTGGGTTTTTAAACTCCACTATTGACATAGTTTTAAAATTCATAACTATTTCATTGGTTAACATTTTATCTATAAATGTACAAAACAGTGAAACACAGATGCTCATATGTGGATCAAAAGGAAACCTATTTTGATGTGTCAGAATTTCAAATGAGCAATGTAACTATAGTATTAAATACAGTCTGTTGTCAAAATCTAGGTACTACGTGAAGAAGTTCAATACAAAGGATTGCAGTAACAACTTGGTACATCATTGCAACCCAAACTTTATTTTTTTTCAAATTGACATTCAGATGCAGTATGGCAATCTACTATTGTTAGGTGTAGATAAGAGAGTACATGCATAAAGCAAGATATTATGTTAAAATGAAAGGACAAGTAAGGAGGGAAAAGAAATGGGAGATCAAGTATTTCTAATGGTTGTTGGTTAGGCTCAACAGTTTGAAAGGGACACAGTACTATATGGAAAAATTGTAAATTTGTGTTTGGTGATTTAAAATGTCTAACCGAATAACGGAAAAAAAAAGTCTAACTGAATAAGCCTCCAGTTCAGTCAACAAATATAACTGTACTCACAGATAAAGCATTGAGAAACAAATAAATGGAGCCATACTTATTGTTGACTAGATATGTTTCTAATACTTGAGGATAAGTTTGTTTATATTTTTCAATCATCAAAAATAATTTAAAACCCTTCTATGTTTTTTCCATAATCGTTCTAATTTTTCTATGAAGTAGTTATACTCATGCATCTTCTACATTAATTACTAGCCCGTGCAGGTGCCCGGGTTGATGAGCTAGTACTCATAATGCGAAATAATATACTTTTGATGTCAGTCGTGGAAATACAAGTGACTCGCTCAACGGTTAATTAGCTGGGAGTAACTTGCACTTGATCAGATCTCACGTACCGAAATTTCAGAGATTTTTACACTCATATGCTGAAAATGAACTCTTTCCTTTTGGAAAAAAAATTACCTGACTTGTCAAATACTAGAGTTCCTGAAAATGCTGACGATCTCTTGTCTGAACTAAATGCCAGAGCGTTCATATACCATACTATATAGGAAACAATGGAGTTTCGAGTAGTAGCTAGTCTCATGGAGAGCTAGGAAAATGAAAGTTTGATTATTCATCACTCTCAGCTCGTGCCTTGGAGGGAAAAAATATCTTGTGCGGCATTTTCTTGGAAATTAGGTGGCACTTTGACTTGAAATAAAAGGATATTAGCTTACGACTCTGACCAAGGAACAATAGTGGAAGAGCATGCACACTATCGTATTCCATAAGAAAACCAAGTTTTGACCATATAAAATGAGTTAGGATTGACCAGCGACGTACGTCCCAAGGAATTTGAAGTCACACAAGACGCAAGAGGGTCTTGCTGACAGCAACGCCACCGTACCATGTCGGACATTTTTGTTGTTATTTTGCAACGTTGCATCCATTTGAAAGTTTTACGATGGCAAGGTTCGGTTTAATATACATGCCTGCAGTAGGCAGCTTCGAAATTGCTTCGGCTAGAATTTGCACTCTGTCGGAAGCCAGTATGCACTTACTGACGTCACACTAAACTGAACTGTCAGATTGAGAAAATGTCAGGCTTATAGCACAACATTTCGGTGTAAAATCCGCGCTATGGGCGACTTGGCGTCCCGACCTACTCGTCGAATTCATCTCAAATGCACGCGCCAAGGTCGTCGACTTAACCAGCAAGCAACTTCCGCGGGCAAACCTTGCTCTATATAATGGTTTCCTTCCTTCATACAGAGCCTACCGTGTCAAAGTCTATCGCTTGACATTGCAAAGGTCAATAGCCAGCTGGTTGAGAAGTGAGAGAAGAAGCAGAGTTGAGAAGTGAGAGACGAAACAGAAGAGCAAGGGCAGGAAGAGACGCGGAGAGAGAAGACTGCGACCATGGCCGCGATGAGAGAGTTCGTCCTGCCTGCGATCATGGTGGTCTTGGTGCTCTCGGTGGCCGCGGTCGGCGCAGCGCGGCCTTTGGCGGGCGAGAAGAAATGGGCCGGAGAAGGCACCGCCAGCGAGTCCGTCGTCAGGTTGCTCCGGCAACGGCTAAGCGGGCCAGGTCACTCGTGCACAACTTGGAATCCAAACGGCGGATGCCGATGATGAGTTGCGGAAGCTAATTAACCAATGGCGGCCCACCCGTACAGTAATTTTTGTAGGTTATTGGGTTGTAAATGTGCAGTGTACAGCAGAGTTGTTGTCTTCCTTCCTTTTCTTTTTTACTACTACTAGTTAGTTTTATTTTTTGTTATCAGGGGTAAGATCCCTGGTTAGAGATGCCTGGTACAGAAGTTTAGACGAAAGGAATACTGTAGGCGGAAGTTGTGGGTTGTGGCTGTGTTAATGTACACATGAAGGAAAGATAGTGATTACTACAATTTTTTTTCTCCTTGCATCCTGCTTCTCTGAGTTTACGTATTTCTTCGCTTATCTGAATTCTTGTTTCGCCGGCAGCATTTCCAGGCTTTGACTATTGATCAGTGCAAGCGTACAACTGTAGCTGTTATTATCCTGCCTCAGAAAATAATAATATGGTAGCAATTTGTTCGAAAGACCTATACATTAGCAGTTTGAACGATTAGCTATCCGGGCCGATCGATCGAGACGCGCGTTCTCTACAGAATGACCACCACGTAATGTCTGCAAACCGAGTTGACGGAAGACGAGTTGACGACAGCAAGTAGCTAGCTGCCATTGTTTGTTTGCTTCGCTCTTCCTCTCTCTGTCTCTCTCGTAAACGAGTTAGGAGGACCCAACAACTCCAGAGAAGAGATCTTAACTTCGGCAGCTCTTGACCGCACGAACGCCGCGCGGATGCGTGGAACGCCGGCACGCTTAGCGTTTGCTCGTGCAGACGCAAGTTTCGGAAAGTCCACGACCAACACAGCGTTTTTCGGCGTTCCAGCCTCCCTTTGTGCCGAACTCCCGTGCAGCCCCGTATCGCGAACACTGTTTCTTCGCAGAACTGCTAATGTCCCCGAACGGAAAGGCTCCGGCCGATCGATCTCGTCGTGCGTGCGTCCGTCGCTGCCGCCGTGGCGCCGCACGCCAGCGCTTGTGTGACGCGCGCGTGCGACCCGGGCACCGTCAGACGCTGGATCCAGCTTGCCTGCCTGACCTGACGCACGGCGACGCGCGGTCGTCTTGGTGTGTGTCTCGCGCCCCGCGGCAGAGGGCACCGGTGGTGCGGCGGCGGCGAGGAAGTAACCGGTCGGTTTCTGACTCTATATAGTTGCAAACAATCTTTCCCCTTGCCAAGACAGTAGATCGGTTACACGTACGCCTGGAAGCACCGCAGGTTCACCGCGATACGCGTCGCTGTCGCGGTGGCGCCGCACGCGCCACCCCGTGGCCGTGGACGCCGAGTTTGGAGCCTGCCTTTCCTGGCCGCGACGCGCGCGCGGTCTTGTGGGTGTGTCTCGCGAGTCACGCCCCGGCCCCGCGGCAGGGGGCACAACCGGCCCGCTTCCGACTCTGTAGCTGCGTGCAAATTAACGAGCTTTCTGGTTTCCGAGACCGTTGATTTCAAACCCGCGTCCAAGTAGCGCAAGACTCGTGCTGCGATAAGTCTTGACTCACCGCCTGGGTCCAGTCGCGAACGGGCTGTGCGTGTGCGTGGAAATTTACAGGGATCTCCCTACCTACACTGCAGAGATATGCATGCCCAGCTGAGACATGCCGACCGCGAATGACACTGAGCTTTGTCTGAACATCCTCTACTGGACCGTGGTGGACTCGGTTGTGCGTTGGGCTGTCGGCCCGCTGCTTTCTGCGGAGCCAAGAGCCAACCGGACCAGATCGGCGGCCTCGGAAAGGGTGAAGCAGCATCATGACGTTACGACTTACGACCATGAGAATCATGTGGCTCCATCCATCTTAGTGATTTGCAAACAGCTAAAAGCGTCATTTTGTGACTGACCGCGATTGACTGTAACAGGAAGCCCTGACCATGCTAGTAGTTACGTACTGAACGTTTTGTAAGCTTTTGACGAGCAATGCGGGGAGCAGCATGATGTTACGACTTACGACCATGAGAATCTTGTGGCTCCATCCATCTTTGTGATTTGCAAACAGCTAAAAGCGTCATTTTGTGACTGACCGCGATTGACTGTAACAGGAGCCCCTGACTATGCTGGCACTCTCACGTACAGAACGTTTTTGTAAGCTTTTGACGAGCATTGCGGGGAGCAGCTGCGGAATGGTGATTGCAAAACAAATTGGTTTCAAGCAATTAGGAAAACAGCGAAACTGGTTTATGACCATTTTCTACCACCCATGAAATTTGGAAATATCACAAGTTTTACGGGTAGAGCGGAAAATAGCTGTGTTTAACACCATTTGTTGCTGGTCGATCAAGTTGCTGACGCCATCCATGTCACGTAATGCATGGTGACGTACGTGCATGAATGATATATACGCCTAAGCTCAGCAGCAGCTAGGTCGGCAGCAAACCAGCGGGCGCTCGGTTTCTATCTCATTCTACTTTTGTTACTACTTTTATGACTAGAGAAACGCACATTTCTCTTCTGAACTACACCCTGGTAGGCCAAAACCCGCGTGAGATTAATTACGATATGGTAACTAGCTCACAATCTTAGTCCACGTCACTGTGCATGTCTTGTCACACGCAAACGTTTGTAACGAGCTATAGGTAGCATTCTACATGCATGGAGTTTCACAAAGCTTTAAGCTCCTATATATACCCGTGCAGATCAGTAGTTGGGCATTCATCAATTACTTAAGCAGTGTTAGTTTGGGGCTTGTGTCTTCTCTATAAGGCATCAGAGATTGTCGCAGGAGTCGCTAGCCAAAGCCACAGATGGCCATTATGCTCAGCAAGTTCATTTTGCCGTTGATGATGATGATGGCAGTGTTCATGCTGCTGGCGGCGCCAGCATCGGCGCGCCGGCTGGAGGCGATCGCTGGACCGTCGGCGACCATCCAATGGTACAGTTTGTCAAACACCAGTATCTGCAGCAACTGGCTGGCGGCGCCGATCACAGCTGTACCTATGACCAGAACAACCCACAATGCCATCCGCCGGTTCCGGGCCATCACGGCTGACTGAATGGTTGACGCCAAACGTGCACGGTGCGTATACCATCAGTAGATGGACAAGTACAAATAAAAACGTTCTAGCTGAGTATGGTTTGTGGTAATTTCTTCCCGTTATATATATAATAATCAATAAAACGACAAGGTGATGAGTATTCTGTTTGGTTTGGTTTGTTTTTCTTTCTTATAAAATCCTTTTGTGCATGATTTGTCGTTATTAAGTATTGTAATTTCATTTAGGCTCTTACATACTAATCCATGTATTGTAATTTCAGAATAAAGAGATTGCCATATTTGACATTTGGGCTCTTTTCATACTGTTGCTCGGCATTTGACATATTGGATTGTACACCTGATCTCTCATTTATGTGCCTGAATGGGTTTGCTGAACGGGAATGGAGTAATTGTGAAAACAATGGTCTTGATATTCGAATTGCATGCTCTCAGAAGCACAAATTGGATACTGCAGTGCCCAAAAGTGGGATGGCGATATAAACACACGTGTTTCCTAAGAGTGACATTTTTGGGTGCTAATAAATACACATATACGTATTTTTAAGCTAAATTTGTCATAATGGTAGTGGCAGGTAAAGCCTTTTGAATTGCAATTTTGATCTCTTAAGGGTGTTTTTGGTCGGTCAAATGATACTGTTTGATGCAGCATCGTATATCCTGCATGAGAGGACGCAGGATGAGAGGAGCCGTATTTTAGAATAGAAAGAGTATTTGGTTGGTCGAATGAGTGGTTGCATGAGCTCATGCAAATTTACTAAGCTTGTGTTTGGTTGGCTACTAAAAAAGATGCAAAATAGATACTTTTGAGAAGGCCACCCTTCCATGTAGCTGCATCCACTCAGCCTACATGGCGAGAGAAGCTCGATTTGAGCGTATCAGGGGATGCAGCATCGAACAATGTTTTTGCATGGACGGAGGCAGTGCGGTTGAAGCGTGTAGGCTCCGCCGGGTCCGGATGGATCCGGGCAAACAAACACGCCCAAAATGAATGCATTATATAAAAAAGTTAAGTATTATCAAATAATGACTTTTTTGGTAATTAATAAACAGATATAGAGATATTTTAAGTTAAACTCTTCATAATGGTAGTGGTGTTTTTTAATAAAAAAAGTAAAATACATAAATGGCTATTTTGGACAGAATAATTCATGGTGGCAGTAGTAAGAATTTTTTCTTACTTTTCTCAATAAATAATGTGAGTCATAGGCCTTGATAGGGAACATGGCGCCTTCTTAGTAGCGGAGCCAGCATCGTGGCATAGGAGGGGCCAGCCATGAACTTAGCCTCAGCTCCCAGCTGCATGCATGTTTTTGATGAACCTGGTTCTACGGCTTCCTTCAAACAGAGAAGTAGTAGCTCGCTAAAGTGCCTTGTCTTTGAGGAGGACAAGGGAAAATGCAGCACGGACTGGAAGCTGGACAGAAGAAGCAAGGAGGATCTTCAGAAAATATTTTGGAGCAAGGGGGGGCCGGAGCCCAGGTTGGCCGATACCTGGCTCTGCCCCTGTTCTTCCGTTGGTAAAATAGGAAGATAATACATGTTGGGTTCGTTATTTAATTTTGTAGATAAAGATGCACCTCAACAAATAATCGCGATACCTTAATTAATCCCGATATGTTCCGTGCTGAAGCAAGAGACGACCAGTGACAACGTATACTCGTGACCTGCGAGCATGTCTGAACATGGAACTCCTGCTCTCCCAAAAAAAAAAGAAGTGGAACTCCTGGGAGAAGCCGCGCCTCTCGTGTGCGGCGCGCGATCGGTCGTCTTAGCTAGACCTAGTAGCCATTGCCGAGTCGCGTTCGATGAAACGCGCATGAGCATGGAAATTTTCAGGTTCTCTCGCACACTGAGGCCTCTGCAGAACATCCTACTGGACCGTGGACGCAGTAATGTCCAGGCTGTTGACCCAATCCCAACGTTCGCCATTACTGTTTTAGAGCCTGGCTACTGGCGCACTGGACCTTGTCATCCCAAGAAGTAAGAACGCCGAAAGCAGAACACGCCATTGCGTCAACGGAGAGGAAAGAAATTACGTAAAAACGTTTGTCTACTGGCCATGCAAAAGTTGATGATGCCACCACAGGTCCTAGCTAGTGACATTTCACGCGCGTAGCGAATGATACAGCTGCGGTAACTAGCAGCTGACCGTTATAGGTCGGCAACACACCAGCCTATTCTTGCTTTTTAAATCTACTACTTTGTACTAAGTTTTTTTGACTTCAGGAGCAATACTATTCCCTTGTAAAACACACGGGTAGAATTCGAGCAGACGCCTTCGGAAAAAAATGAAAAAAAAAAAGAGAGTTAGAACCCGCTTTGGAAACATGCACGTAATTCGGTCGTAATTAAGCCCAGTCACAAAGCTTTTACCACGTATATATTACCCATAGATCAGTTGGCATTCATCGACCACAAAATCAATTAAGCTCGCTGATCGACACAGCTAGTTATTAGCTACCGAGTGTGATCAATTGAGCAATCCAAATATTTTGCTTCCCTGAGCCGCCAGAGATTGTAGCAGAGGAGTAGCAGATGGCCACGATGAGCAAGTTCGTTTTGCCATCCCTGAGCCGCCAGAGATTGTAGCAGAGGAGTAGCAGATGGCCACGATGAGCAAGTTCGTTTTGCCATTGATGGTAGCAGTAGTGTTGATGCTGCTGCTGGTGGCGGCGTCGGCGCGGTGGCTGGAAGGCGATCAGTGGACCGCGGCAAGGCCGCCTCCGGCGACAATCCTATTAGGCAGTTTCTCAAGCACCAGTACCTGCAGCAACTGGTACACTCCTCGTGCGGGACCTATGACAAACACAACCAGTCGTGCCCACCATCACGCTTTACTTGAAAGGTCGACACCAAGTTAAGCATGCATGCATGCATGCATGCATGCAGAGTGCGCACATTAAGGACTAGTAGCTTGGTTTGGCTGCACTATATTTCCTCCATGGAATGTGATATATGATTGCCGACATGTAAAGTACTGTTTACCTTAGTGTGATGAGGATAAAAGTTTGTGTGGTTTGCTTTTTCTTTTTAAGTAATGTTCATTGTTTCTTCTTTCGAGTTGTACTTATCAGAATAAAGTGATTGGCTTGAGGAACTAGGCTTGTCTCAGTTTGCTTGGTGGTGGAGGATGTTGGTATTACACCCAACACCCCTAGCCATCCAGGTGCAAGTCACCTTACTCTCGAATATGGGTGCTTATTCGGATCTCCATATAAGTGCTGGAAAAAAAAAGAGACAAGCAGTGCCTACATGTAAATATTAATTTGCATGATCTTCTTCTGGCATGTCTGAATACATGATATATAGAGGACAGTAGCATGCTACTCGGTTCTGGTCCTGACAAGGATTGTGTGCATCCAACCTCCAGGATTCATCCCTAGCTTGTAAATCCCGAGTCTCTTGTCTAATGGTTGTGAACGTCTGACTGTGACATAGATGGAACATGGAAGACTGACTGTCAGTTGGACTCGAATACAAATATTTTGACCCGGCTAGTTACATACACGTTTTTTTTCTTTTTTTGCGGATGAGTTACATACAAACGTTCTCCTACGCGCCTCTGAATGTATGGCGTTGCCTCATTTATGCAACTAGCTAATTTCCGTGGACTACTGGTAGGACAGGTCTTTTCGCAAAAAAAAAAAAAGGAAAAAAAAAGGTAGAACAGGTCAAAGTACTATGTTCAATAGTACCATTTTACCATTAAGTTCAAGGGCTGAATCCTAGGGTTATTGTTATTTGGAGGGCCAGCATCACGAGTCCTTACAAATGGAGTCCCTATCTCATGCCTGATGTGACCGACTGATAGACTTTGACTTGAACAGGGAACTTTGAGTGGGCTAGTCAGTGACTTACAAGCGTTTCATGACTGTCATCAGGATGCTGACCTCCAAAAAAAAAAAAAAGCCCAAAGGTAGATACCAAAGAAGCTGCGAGTACGTACCTCACCAAATATATTCGTTTTTCAATGAAAATGTCTGACCAGCCGCAAACTATAGTTCCCAAATTTGAAGTGAAAATCAGGGTACTTCCCTCGAACTTTCACTTCGATCACTTTAATCACTCCAAGAATGGCTAAAGTAACTGGATTTGATTCCTCCCTTTCTGTACCTTTCTGTTCTCTCAAAAGACTATAATCTCTCCAGCTGTCAAGTTCTTAACACTCCGCCGCGCGCGTAGTTGTTTGGTCTTTTTTGAAATTTTGATGGTTCAGGATTGATACTACTAGTGGGGCATTTTTGTAGCGTTTCTCAGAACTTTCTCCTTTCGAACGGCTTTTTAAATGTCAAACCAATCTACAGAATAACGTACGCCGTGTGCAGAAGGCAATTTGTAAATCTGAAGTATCAGTACAGTTTCGTTTCCGTTTGCAGTTTGTCCGATAAATTTCTTTCTTCCCTTTGGAATAATGCACCAGCTGTATATAGTATTCAAAAATACTTTCACCTCGTCTTCTATATGCTGATCATTCAACTGGTCTAAAGTCACTAGCTTAGTCCGATAAACACATTGCTCACGGCAACGACGCAGCGATGACCGAAAGCTACACGGATGAAATGAAGAATTTTAGCATTGTTAGTCCGATCCCAAGTCACCAAGTCAGTAACTAAGGAATGGATCGCCCGACGACGGTCCCGACCGGCTTCTCCGCATAGCACTCGTGAAGTTGACAGAGGTAGAAACCGCGTAGTTAATTAGTTTGATAAGCCTCGAAGGAGAGAGAGCACTGTGAACCTGTAATGTCGTTTAGTTATCACCTATAGACATCCATGTTGAAAATTGTTGTGGCGGCCATGCTCTTGATTCTCGAGGCCATGCCGGGCTCGTCCACCCGTACCGCGCCATGGGTTTTTGCAGTGACATGCATGCAAGCACGACGATCCACGATCAGTCGATCTGCCGGGGCATGACGTGCATGGTGGTGTCACCACCAAACGACCCATCATCAGTCTCTGCTAAGTTTTGTGATTGCAGTTTTGCCCTTCGGAAGACCGACCGTTATAGAGTTGAGCCGCGTGAAGAACTGCACAGTTGGTTCTGTCAGTCTACCGCTCTGTGTCGAGTCGCACACGCAAGTAACGAGCTAGCATGGATGTTTCACAAAGCCTTTACCGCCTATATATACCCTTGCAGATCGACAGAATTCATCGTGCAGGATATATAGCTCAAGCTTAATTATATCTGTCGATATAGCAGAAAGAAAGAGAAGTTCAGGTAGCTCAGGTAGCTCGAGTGAGGCATACACAGACTAGCAGATTGTACCAAAAACAGTTTGTTTGATGGCCATGACGACGAGCAAGTTCGTTTGGCCACTGGTGCTGGCGGTGCTGATGCTGTTGGCCGCGTCAGGGTCGGCGCGGCGGCTGGAAGCTGGCGATAAACCGCTGGCTGGCGTGGCTGCCAGTGCCAGCTCCGGTGGCCATCTTGTCGTACAATATCTCAAGCACCTGTACCTGCAGCAACTGGCACATGCATGCCCCTCAGGCACGACCTGGGACCCAAAAATCTCGGCATGCCATTAGGGCTCATTTTGAGCTACTGCTACACAGGGAAAAGATGGAGCATCGTTGCATGGGTATATGCAAGTAGTATGTACGTGCATGTACTGTAGCCTGTAGGTTGGCTGATATTCCCCTTCGTGATATTGTACTTATTATTTGCTGTAAGGACAATGTGACAAGTCCATATTTGTATTATTTTTCCCCTATTTTTTTCCAGATTAGTCTCGATGAATTATACATTTTCTGAATAATAAAGTTCCGTCTTTCCTACACCTTTTGGCGTTTTGTTGAGCTTCTCGTCTGAATATCCCACGGGACCGTGGACAGAGTCCGAGCTGTGTAGGCACGCTGCTTGCTTGCCAGCGGTGTGGAGCCTGGCCACTGGACCAGGTCAGCCCATGAAACGAAGGAACATATGGCTTCCCCCAGAAAGAAGAGGAATACTGCATCCGAAGCGCGGGCGTTGGCAACTGACCACCAAGTGTGACCGACCAACAAACTTTCGGCTTATCAGAAAACTTAACTGACGTACAGGCTATGCAAGTGGTTGCTGACGACATCACAGGTCCTAGCTAGTGACGTTTCTCAACACACCAGCTAGCTGGGGCATCTCTTTCTCGTTTCATTTCTCTTATTACTCCTTTCATAATGTTAGAACAAGAAAATTATGTACACTAAATTGCATTGTCTGAACGTATGAAAAAGGAAATCATACTTGGTAAGTTTTTCTGACGGCAGGCAGAAGTGTTCATTCCCTTTCTAAAGCAATATAACATGCTGGGTCACTTGCGGAGTAATTTGCTTGTAAAATATGCTCAGTGTCCACAAAGCAAAAGGAAAGAAGAAAAGAAAAAAACGATTGGCATAGAAACCTTTCAAGACCAAATATATTCTCTTTTGATGAAAATGTATGACCAACCGCAAACATAGTTTGTCGTTAAATTTGAAATGAAACAGAGTGGTATGCGACTTCCCTCGAATTTCCACTTCCAACTTTTAGCTCTCCAGCCGCTTTTGCTGCGCTTCCAGTTGATCAGAATATCGAGTACAAGGCGATTCATACTGGTGGCATTTTTTGAGCGCTTTTCGTCATATAATCTTATCCTATTGAACGTTTTCAAAGAAACGTCAAATCAATATACAGAGCTACGTACGCGCCGTGTTGATAAGGGCAATAAGTAAATTTGAAGCATCAGTGCAGTTTCATTACGGGTTACAGATTCTCTCTACTAGTGGTAGGCGGCGCGCCCTCGCGCGCCGTCTGGAAAAAAAATATCATTGGAAAAAAGTGGAGCAGAGTAATACGTAAGTAATTAGCCATATAATTATACGTAAGGCAACATTGAGCTAAGAAGGAACCGGAATAACTAAAAAAGGGAAAAGAACATCATCTTATCAGCTGACTCAACACCCTTGAACAAGCACCCTTTCAAGCATATTTTCTTTGAGTCTATCTCTGCACTGGTCCCTGAAATTTATGTGGAAACAAAGATAAGTGATGCAAACCACAATGATAACAATTTGCTGTCAAGTGCATGTATGATCAATTACATGGTAAATAATATGTAACATAATAGAGTGCAACATAGGTCTCATATTCATATAGCATTTCTACAAGCTAAGCAGATGGATAATATCTCAGCGCACCATGGAGTAATGGTAGATGATCGTGAGTTTGGCTTTATATGTTCCAGAGCATGTGTTGCTACGTCTATTAAACAAAGGCGGCACGACCTCGCGCGCTGTTTGTAAAAAAATGTGCTTAAAAAAAGAGGAATAGCACATAGCTGTTGGTTAACGTAAAATATATCAGGTTACCATTCTGCAGTCTAACACAGTAGAAACGAATAAAACATGGTGTTCAAGAAGCAAGGAGATAGTATAATTCAATATAGACTTAGTTTAGCTATTATTTACTGAGAACATGTGGTTTCGCTGTTTAGTCCGGTGCGAGAAAACAGAAAATATAAGCTGTGATCGGAACAGCTGCAGCTGCAGCTGCGCAGCGCTGTTCACTGTAGCATTGAGAGTAGGAAACAACAGCTGCTGCAGCCACAGCCAAAAAAAAAAAAATCTCTTCTGATCGCTGCCATAGATACGGTAGGGATCTTGGCTGACGTCAATTCATAATTCTGGTTACGTAGTTACAGTTTTGAGTAGGAAAGGTAACATACCTTACATAGCTATCATGGGGAAACATCACGCGAGCTTATAAGCTTCCAGCGCAAGGGAGCGCTAAACAGTAAAAAACGTCTCTGATCCATCATCTTTGTAAGAAACAGTAAGGAGATGGCACAGGACAGTACTTGGGTTTGTCCATAGCACTTTGTACATCAAAGGATCCAGCACTATGGACTATTCAGTATTCACAGCAAAACAAAGTGCAATACCCCAATTTTTTCTGCAAAATTTAAAACAGAGTCAACAGTTTCATGAGCAGGACAACAACTATAGTATTCAGTATGGCTTGATGGCTAAAGTAATTTTTCCTACATTTTTTCAGTTGCTGATTGTTTCTTATAGCTTCCAACCAACATGAAATTTGGTCAACCTGATGTAAGGTTCAGCTCTGTGAAGTATAGAAAGTACATGACCAGCATGGTATAGTGCAGGCAACTAAATAAAGGAATCAGTGTATAACTAATGAATAAATACGCTAGGTATTGTTCTGATTAACAACAAGGAATATCAGTGGACTCGTCATCAAGAATACCAACGTCGTCATCTTCTTGAAATTAAGAAGCAAGTCAAGGAGGTAAGTCAAAATAGAGGAGTGTAACACTGGCCTAAACAGGGAACAAAAAGCTGTTGAAAATAAGATAAGCAGGATAGAGTACCTGTTGTGCTGCTGCGCACCATGGATCAGGACTAACATCTATGCCAAGAGTTACTGACCTGCAACAATAAGCGACACACTATATACACCAGTAAGTGAAAATTGTGAGGTTAACACAAACTTGTTAAAATAGGATACAGTAAAATTCCTTGACTAACCATCAACTAAATATTTGATCTTTTTTCGAATAGAGGAAACCATCAGTCGCCTGCCACCAAAAAGAAGTAAATCGCATGACCAAATTTGAGATATGCTTACTATGATCCTACCATAAATTTCAAAGAAGCGACCGCCATGTGCTCAATGGAAGTGACAGTTACTGGACACAGAACAATATAAAGGACTTACAATACTCCAAATAATTCTTTTGAGAAAAATCAAATATGTCATGTAGCTGCAATGCTGCGTATCTTGAAAGTGATGCTTACTGACACAGAACAACAAAAAGGACTAACTAACAAATATTTTTTGCAATACTTCAAATCACTTTTTACCCCAAATCAAATATGGCGTGTTTGGATGCAAATGCTGCATATCTTGAATTCCTGCGTAGATATTGGATGAAACCAAATGACGTTAAGTGATTTACACAAATGGGCGGGGAAGGGCGGGTAATTTAAGGATATGGAAAGCTTACTCATGAATGCAAGAGAACCCCTCACTTG
This sequence comes from Eragrostis nindensis, assembly GCA_012490785.1. Lineage (NCBI taxonomy): Eukaryota > Viridiplantae > Streptophyta > Magnoliopsida > Poales > Poaceae > Eragrostis > Eragrostis nindensis. The sequence continues at coordinate 17,541 of JAAXCT010002390.1, forward strand.
GATTTAAGCCATAGCAGAACAACAAAAAAGGATGTCAAGAGCTATATCTGAATCGATTTTGCTCTGATCAATCTGTACCTTGATCTCTAGCAGGTTTAACTGTTGATGGAAAACACACTTCAGGAGCTCTAGTAGGAGGCTTTCGCGCCGTATGTTTGTAAGGCTTGCCAATAACAGAAGTAAATTATATAGAGTGGAAAGGAAAACGATTGAAGAAAAATGACGCTACAGTGGCAGTAACTTGGTTAGGCCTATGTGGGTGTGGTGCAAGTGCAACTGGGTTTTGTCCAGATGTTTTGTACGCAGGCCAAATTTGTTTTCCCATGGCCCAGACAATCGGAAGGTCAGTTTCAGATTACACCTATTCCCATCGTTCGGCTGGAGTCCGATATTTCTGGTTTTTTCCAGGTAAGTACTGTTTTCTGATGCTTCATCTTCAATGCGGCACAGTGTTCTTCCTGACGCGATACTCTCTAGATCTGAGGCTAAAAAAGAAGAAAAAGAAACGCTGGAATAACAGAATACATGGCTGAACCGTAAAAGCAGTAGAAAGTTAATGGATACAACATCTTCGACGGACGCTTGTTTGACAGTTACAAATATTTAGTAAAACGATGTATTATTTTAGGATTTAACCAAGTATCTTTCTCGAATCAGTCTTGCTTCTGGTATATCAAGATTTATGTACCATCTTCCCTCAAAAAAAAAAAAAAAGGATCTATGTACCATCTCGTTGCCATGTTAGAGATAAGAAATTGACCATCCGCGAGGCAAAACATATTAGGATGATGCAGGTTATTAGGAAAGGATAACTATATATGTCTATACATATTGTGTAAGTATAACTTACGATTGATAAATACTAATGTTTTATTTCCTTTTTCAAGATGCTGCAAGTTATTTCAACGATAAATAGAACATAGCAAAAACGTTTTACCTTTCGGATCACCAAGCAAGCCTTTCTGCCTTTGCAGCATCCTACAGAACACAAAAAGTAAAAACAAAAGACGGCAAACTCTGTTAGCTGCAGCGCATGTAAACTAAAAAAATCAGACCACCGAAAGAAATCAATGACATCTCAGACATGGTGCCCATTCTTGGAAGAAATGCAAATCTGTCCCCAATAATTAAAAAACAGATACAGCAATAAAGAACTATTGGTTCCAACAATTATATCTAATCAAAGATCGAAAAGATCAACTTATAAAGAGACACCAATAAGTATGTAAAAAAACTGTTTCACGGTATGAAACCTTCATACTAATACTACCTGATTTTCATCAAGTTATATGTTCCTTGAACAATGCAACAAAAAAAATCACTTTGAAGCACCAGGCTGATGAAACAGAGAATTCTGGTATTCAAAGTTAAAAGGAGCAGTTCCTCAATATAGGAGACGTCGCTGGCCACAGTGAGAACAATTGCTAGAGTTAAATAGCAAGGCAGTAACTCAGTGTCAATGGAGCTGAAGTTAACCTCTAGTAACACACCACTTTTAATCGGGATCATAAGGCAATATGGAAGAATTAGTCCAGCTAAAAGTGCAGATTTGAAGAATGGTGCCAAACAATTTCGAGAAGAAACAAATATGGAAGAAGACAAACAACACTGAAGAATGCATCAAGCCTATGATATATGATAAGTAATTAAGTAATTGACTTAAAGAACTATCATTCCTATCGAAATATGTCCAAAAGGCTCATTGAGAGTGGTACCTATTCTGATTTACCATGTTGCTTGGAAATTGGAATCTAGGAACGAAAAAGTCAGAAATAATATGAGTTGAGGAAGGACAGTGGTGAGTTGAGCGGTGGTAAAAGACGGTATATAGGAGCCAAAGATCCATGAAGGAAACAGATACTACACACCACAAAAGGGGAAATAAACCAATATTTTTAAATTGTTCCATTCCTCATGCCCAAAGGCTGTCGTACATTTACTGTCATAATCTATTAGGTTACAAAAAACATTTTTTTTCTCAGTACATTGTTGCAAAAAAAAACATGTTCCTGCTCATCTCTACAATTTTAGTTAGTAGAAGGTAAATATCTAAATGACCACTGCAATTCAATCAGTTTCCTTGTTGTATACCAATTATAGATATATAATGGTACCAATTTATTATTTCCACATTTGAGTATTTGAATATTCCACCGAAGGCTATACAGCTGCTAAACTGTCCAGAAACTGTGGATGTCCACATGGAGAAGCGAATATAATACAACGCTCAAGGTTACAAATTTTATTTAAAACAGTTGTTGCAAATTCAAATAAAAGAATTCAAGTTATCCGTATGTTTGAACAAGATAATGTGAGACACTTGATCGATATGTTCGAGCAAGATAGAGCAAACGATGAAGCATGATTATTGAATGCAAGATATTATAGGTGTGTCTGACAGCGGGCCGCTACAGTTTCAGCATGGAAGCACAACCTGATTTCATGAATATGCTTAAAGACCGTGAATACTTGGAAGCCCAACAATTTTCTTTAAACTTGAAACATAGACATCATCATGCCTGCAAAACAGAATATGTGACAGGTAAGAACCATAATATTTTACCAAAAAAATTATATTAAGATCAAGATGGTTAGCACATAATAATAAAATCAATTTTGGTAAAACTGCACAACCAGCCTAGAAAAATGAGGTTAACATTGTCATGGAATACAATGATACAACACAAGCAGATTATGATGGCGCACAAACATGTTCAAATCTGTAGGATGTCAATTTTACCATCTTATATTTAGATTAAAATTCAGGAAACTTCTTGAAGCAATCAACTAATAATGTCAAGGTATCTATTTTTGTATCTCTAAACCAAACGAAAGACCACAGAAGCCTATATCGAACTTGCAAGCTTTTTCTGCAAGAACTCTAATATATTCAGTGGAACCGCAATTTGAAATGTTGAAACAGAATTCAACCATGGACTTAACTGTAGGTTAGTAGTGTATACAAATGATCTGTAAGCATTTGTCAAATAATAAACGATCCATAAAGGCAACATAATTGCGTTGGAAAAAAAAAAAAGAGAGTAAGTAGTAACTTACATAAAACATATACAGTGACTTCACTGAAACTAACAGAGTCGAGAGCACACATGCTACCCAAAAACAGGAAGCAAGGAACTTTTATTAAGAAACTAAATAGAAACATTAAAGAAACCTGGAAATTATAAATTGTTCCTAGGGTAGCTGTAGACGAGACCATCAGGCTATAGGTCAGTGGCCTCTTTTATTCTCTCTGTAAAATAATGCAATGCATTATGATGGGACAACAAAAATCAGGTTATTCTGGTAGCTATCAAAACAAACATGATATCAAACTTTAGGCATGCTAGTGATCTCTTTCGCTCTCTTTTTAATATAATGCAGTGCATTCAATGGGATATAAAACAAAAAAAATCCAGGTAACGAGGTTATTTGGTAAAAATCTCACAAGAATCTTGTTCCACTTCTTAACACTCTGTACATACTAACAAGACGGCCAGGCGCGGCCTTTCTATCAGAATAAGCAACTCTAGTTTAAAAAATCTTCCAGTCTTTTTAGCTTTGCTTTGCATTCATTTGGCAGTTGTCCCTTCTGAATATATACATGGCTGTGTTCGAATATCTGAACTAAAGAGTGAAAAGTATAATATCGATCACATGATACTCCGTTAAGAACACATCCATGGCGATCAATGCATACGAAATTAAAAGTTAGGAGACAAAGTTGTAGACTTTCCCACTGATATTCATCATTTGCTGAAGCATACAATATTCTGATGATCAGCAACTATGCAGCCGAATGACCACATACCAATTACTATAGTATACTTATTATAGATTATCCAGCAAGCCATCTGAAAAGGCACCTGAGTAAATCACTTGTACAACAAATTGGTAGCTCATCAAAGTATTTGAAAACAACACTCCCGAAAAATGCAGGGCAATATGCTTATGGTAAATGAAATGAAATGACGTCACTTAGCTATATTGATGGCCAAGGAGAACCTATGGAGATCAGTCAGAGCTGCTCTTCTGAACAAATAGAAGTAAATTTATGACACAAATGATAAAGAGGTGAACAATATGTATATTTATTAGTCTAGCACACAGAAGGGATAAAAAGTAAGGATCATTGGAGAAAGGTGACATATATTTGAATTAAACATTAATTGTTTGCTAAGATGAGGATAAATAGTAGACATCTAATATCAGACATAGCACCAAATTTATATGGTACCGATTATGTAAAATGACAAGCATAAGAACCATGCAAAATTTAAGCAATACATAAAGAGCTAAATCATACTAAATAGCTTATCATCAACTTTTTTTTCTATATTGGCCTCTACTAAATGCACTGACCATCTTGGATCTAATTATTAGAACAACCATGAACCAACCTTTTCTATTTATGAACAGGTACTAATCTGTGGCAAACAATTTGGTTAACAAAATATAAAATGATTGCATTAGCAGACAAAATGGTTGTCAGCACAAAAAACATTTGAGGCATGAATCTTTTATATCTTACCTCTTATTAAGTGTCAATAAAGGTAGGCAAAAAAAAAGAATTCTCACCTTTTTTCAATCATGCCGATGTTGAGGACGTCGTTTTGGTTCAGATTAAGAACTTCAGTATCTCATTCGTTTGGAGTCCGAAATCAGAACTGGAATAAGCACTCCTATTTGTTCTGATCATGTTGTGCACTCTTCACCATACATGAGAGAATTGTCCATATTTTCTGAACAAATAGAAGTAAATTTACGACACAAATGATAAAGAGGTGAACAATATGTATATGTATTAGTCTAGCACACAGAAGGGATAAAAAGTAAGGATCATTGAAGAAAGCTGACATATATTTGAATTTAACATTAATGGTTTGCTAAGATAAGGATAAACAGTAGACATCTAATATCAGAGATAGGACCAAATTCATATGGTACCCATTATGTAAAATGACAAGCATAAGAACCATGCAAATTTAAGCAATACATAAAGAGCTAAATCATACTAAATAGCTTAATCATCAACTTTTTTTTCTATATTGGCCTCTACTAAATGCACTGACCATCTTAGATCTAATTACTAAGTATAGAACAACCATGAACCAACCTTTTCTATTTACGAACAGGTACTAATCTGTGGCAAACAATTTGATTAACAAAATATAAAATGATTGCATTAGCAGACAAAATGATTGTCAGCAGAAAAACCATTTGAGGCATGAATCTTTTATATCTTACCTCTTATTAAGTGTCAATAAAGGTAGCGAAAAAAAAAGAATTCTCACCTTTTTTCAATCATGCCGATGTTGAGGACATCGTTTTGGTTCAGATTAAGAACTTCAGTACTATCTCATTCGTTTGGACTGAAGAACAAGCATTCCGAAATGAGAACTGGAATAAGGTGGGAGGGAAAAATGAAAACATAAATAAGCAGAAACTTTTGGAATAAGGAAGCGAAGTTGAACTGCACAGAATTGAAATAAGCTATCAAAAATCAAGCTGAATAGCAGGTTAAAAAGCAAGCAAGGTTTTGTATTGGACCCTTAGCACACGAAATTTCAACAACAGAGTAGTATTCAGTATCTTAAACTCTGAGCAAGGAGCAAACTTTATTTACACACGACAACTATCCCCACGATAATCCAATAGACTAACATTAACTAAGGCTTCAATAACTCATGCTAATGAACGATTGATGGTAGTACCTGCCAAAAAAAAAGGAACACATTGATCTAACGGTAAGGCTTGTATATTTGGATCCTAGAATTCACTCTTTCTATATTGCTAGTAAAACCTGTGTGCACACAGTGCTACAGCTAATAATATAAGAATCAATAAAACACGCTAATCTTATACCTACAAAGAAAAAAAAAAGAGACAGTAAACACAGGAGAAGAAACTCACCTTATCCGAAGCCCTCCTGGCTGCACAGCCTAGAAATCGAACCAGGCACGAACCCAGAACAGATGGACGAGCCAGCAACCTGAAAAACGACAGCAAAGGGAAGAAGAGAAACCCTAGCACCCCAAAGAACAGGAGCCCGTGAACCCAAAATCCACATAAAAAAAAGAGAAGAAAGGATATAGCATGGGGAAACAGGAGGATCCAATCCAACAACTCATTGGCGTCTGAATCAAATACGAATCAATCTAAAAAAAGAGGGAAACAACAGAGCCCAAAAAAAACAAATCAAGAGAGGGGAAAGAAATCTTTGAGCAGGATGTAACGAAGAAAATCCGAAGCAAAACTCAGATCGAAGGAAAAACTCAAGCGGGGCAGTTCTGATAGAGAGAGAGGGGGGAGATCCGGATCGAATCGTCGCCGCTGCTCCTGGTGGGAAGTGGAGGGGAGGGGACGGCGGGCGGGCGGGCGCTTGGCGGCGGCGGCGGCGTGCGAGCGGCGCTGGGAGGCGGCGGCGCTGGGCAGGGGAGGGGAGGAGAGGGGAGGGCGAGCGGCGCCGGCAGGCAGCCCGAGCCGTGCGCCCTTTTTTTCTTTTTTTCATTGGAGACCTATCGTATCGTTTGAGAGAGAAGAAGAGCAGATAAGAGATATTTTCACCTGTCTTAGGGCCCACCAATGGTCAACTCAATTTTTCACTGAAAGTTAGTGATACCCGGTGGCTGTACTCACTCCGGATCAAGATCCTACGGTAAAAAAAAATTGAATGGCGTGGCCACCGGGTGTGCGCTGGGTGGAGCCGGAAACTAAAGAGAGAAATTCTTTTCCATCAGTGCAGTTTCATTACGGGTTACAGATTCTATCTGTTCTTTTCCTCTCGCGTGCTCACCTTGGAAAAATGAACCAACAAAAGTATTCCGGACACTTTCACTTCTTCGTGCTCTATGCCGGTCTTGCAATTGCTCTACGGTAACTTGGTCGGATAAACACATCACTCACGGCAAAGACGCCGCGACCGAAAGCTACACCCGTCACGTACAAGAGAATTATCTATGGCACTTGCTTTAGTTCTTAACGCAAGTTCGTAGAATGATTTTCAAAAAAAAAAACACGCAAGTTCGTAGAATGGACTACCTGACCGATTTCTTTTCCGCGTAACATTCGTGATGTTGGCACTTGGCAGAAGTAGAAATCCCATTCATGCACGCGCGCGATGCGTTCTACTCCAGTGATTTTCGTTTCCAGGGGTCTAAATTTTGGAAGGGTCACATCAAAGAGAATCTACTATTTATATATACTAAACAAAGTCAAATTATAAAACTAATTTCAGAACCCCCGTCTAATTCGCGAGACGAATCTAAAGAGGGTAAGTAAGCGGCGATTAGAAGATGGTTACTGTAGCAAAATATTGATGAATTACGCTCATTAGATTCGTCTCGAAGAGAGTACCCATCTGTCAAAAAGGTTTATTATTAAACTAATTAAAATATTTTTAAATATAAAGATTCTTTTTGATATGACAGATCTAAAATTTAAGAGGAAACGAACACACCCTCAGTCAGATCGATGGACCAAGAGACCGACCAGTCACACACGTAAAAACTACAGAACTTTCAGAGTAAGACCTACTTGACATGCATAGCGGCTACAGAGTTCTACTCAAATTTGTACGCTGCTGGGCGCAATGCAATTACTCCTACAAACATGTGCTTGTTTGAATAAATCATTATTTTTTAGAAAAATAATTTTTTTATTACTCCGACATCTGCATCGATAAATAGATGGATAAAGTTAAAAAGAAAACAAATTATGAAAAAGAAACTCCATTCCCAGCATGTGCTACACGGACAAACACCATCCTCCTTTTTTTTTTTTTGAGCAACATCATCCTCCTTCATCGTCTTGTTTAACGTCGTAACGGGCTTCATATTGAGCGGCAGTCCTACTTCCAGGCCAGCTCAGAACTAAGCGAACAGCAAAAGCACAGTCCATTATTAATAAAAGGCCCAAATGAACAAGGCATGAAGCAGAGTTGACTGATTGACCTGGCCTAGTCCAAGTCAACAACTCGGGGCGTCGTAGAGACCGAGCGTTAGCTCGTGCGGCAGGGCGTGCGGTTGGCACCCTGCCGACCAGCGTTCGATCCCTGGGATCGGCGCTGGTTTCTCACCGGGATTTATTCCTAAAAATAATTTGTAGGTGCCTCTCTACGCGTGATGCTACAAAGGGAATGCGACGTTCCTCGTTGTGCACTGGAGGCCGACGGTTTTTGGTGATCTTTAGAAGGACGCGATCTTCGATGATGCTGAGTGTAGTTGTAGGTTTGGACGTGTGTGTGGGTGTGAGTTGGTGTGTGTCGTGGTGTGTGAGTGTGTTGCACATGAACAGATGCTACAACTGTACCCAGTAAGAGAGGCTAAAAAAAAAAACTCGGGGCGTCGTACAACTGTACAAAGTACAGGTCAGTAGAGTTTGTCAGTTGCATCTGGAACTCTTCACCACTCCGAGCATAACGAGGACCCAGTACACAAAAAAATTCGAATTTTGATCAAGAACTTGATTCGGAATTCTTTTTTTTTTGGCTTGTTCCTTTAGCTTATTCCATTCCTTATATGCATCATGTCGTCTTCCTGTTTTATTCAGGTTCCAATTCTCTGTAAAGCCGGCATGGTATTGGCTACTCATTGCTGATGCCAGATGCACATGCTTTTGTTCTGGAAAAAAAATTCTATGCAGACCGGCCGCAGAGGGCCTCCTGTGCGGCCCCACCTGGATTGACGACACGTGGCTATCGTATATAATCCAACAGCGCTACAAAAGTGGGGCCTCCCGCAAGCACACGGCTCTCAGGAACGCACGCGGCTGGGCTCCCTTGCAGATCGTCTCGACTTTGCTCCGGATGTTTCGGCTCCAGGCGAGCGAGCCTCGGATGTTCTGGGGCCTCGTCGCCGTGGCCGCATCCATCTTCTCCTCCTCCGTCGGCCACCTTCACAGCCGGAAGCGCGAAAAAATGGCGATGGCCTCCGCTCCGCTCATGTTGCGAACTCACGGCCTGGTGGTGCGGATCAAGGACAAGGAGGCTCCGTCCGTTGTTTAATTTCTTGCCCTCTGGTGACGGCGATTGGTTGGGAAATCAACTAAGTGGGAAATCAATTAGATGCACAACAAAGGTTCAATTCGCAGGTACAGGAACAGGAGCAGTCAAATGCTGGATTTGTTGATTCTTCTATGGCATTTTGGTTCAGGTACAAAATAAGCTATGAGCAGTTTTCTCAATGCAATCAAAGAAAGAGAATGGGCCATCACATCACCTAGACTGCAAAGTTCGCACACATTACAGCATATAGAAATCGATTGTTGAGGCAAAAACGACAAGGAGATCAAGAAATTCAGCGTTTTGAGTGATGGATTAGGTGGGCCGGTGGTCCTCATGCCCGGTGATTCAGGCAGCGGCGGCGGCATCTTGCCCGGCGGCAGTGGCGTCGTCCCTTGATCCTGTCATGGCGGATGTGAGTTGCTGGCGGCTGCGGGGGTCGAGGGCGAAGAGCGATGAGAAACGAATGGAGCCATTGGACAAAGCCGAAGCTGCTGAACAAATGGAGCCGAGGGAGCCCGTCAAGTGGAAAGCCAAGCCGTGCGGGAGAGTCGTGTGCCAGGCTGACCTCCGCTCCGTTCGATTGCTCCACCCTGTCCACGCGTCTACCATCCGAGCGGGGCCGCACAGGAGGCTCTCTGCGGACGGTCTGTATAGAATTTTTTTTCCTTTGTTCTACTGTTTATTTAAACATATCACGAAACTTCCGTTTACTCATCAGATCGTGGTCTTCAGGACCCCTGTTCAGGTATCATGCTTTTCTTCCGACCTTATGGAAACAACAAATCCTTATATGCTATCGTACCGAATTCTCAGAGCCGATAACCATCATGAATTAGCGGTCACTCCAAATCTCGAACTCCGATAGTGAATTCCAGATCACATTCCAAATAACCGTGGACAAATGACCTGAACCAGACAAACGCTAGTGCGAAGTAACAAGAACGCCTAGCAGACAAACAAGAGTCCAGTGCCGGCGTCGTTGCCACGATCTACTGGCAGCTGGTGTGCCAAAACATCAATCAGCATCATCGAACACTACAACTTCGTCCAAAAGACCGGGTAAATTGAAGCGGTGAGCAACAGCGACGCGATCGATGAACGCCATGCAGGACCGGTCAATCGCTCTTGGGCACCAGTGAAAATGAAATCTGCCTTTTGCAGAATACTGTAGTAGTGCTATTCTGAGAACAGTATGAGACGCTACTGGGTCTCCCCGTCTCCGGTCTTAAGGGGTGTTTGGTCCCCAGCCTCATTTTACCACGCCAAGGTGTGGCTCGCCACACATTATGGCGAGCAAAATCGACGCCACAGTTCGTGAGGAGAAAAAGTGTGGCGGCCACTATTTTGGCCGGCAAGCAAACAACAGCAAAAGAACTGTGGCAGCCTTCGGTGTGAGCTTGGCGAGCGGTGGCCGTGAGCTGTCTGGTTACTCACACCGATCCATGCATCCATCAGCGAATCAACGTAGCTGTCTGGTTAGCTCAGGCAGGCACTGTTTTGTTGTTGAATTGAACGGCGTAGAAACTTTCCCCTCGCCTAGCCATTGGCGTAAGTGAAGCGCCGGATTTTTCATTTTTCTTTAGCCTCTTATTCATGTCACTGTGCTCTGGTTTCTACGTGCTTACAAACTGGCGGGAATTACAACGATTCAGAAGACCAGTCGTGGGAGAAGTCACATGATGGAGCCGACCGTACTCACATGGACCCTCTAGAAGACATTAAGACTGCAAGATGGAGATTTTTCTCTTTTTTTTCTTAGCTTTTTTATTCATCAATGTGCGTGATGTACTTCTGATGTGGATCGATTTTATCGATGATTGTATTAGGCTGTAACTTTTTTAGAAGTCAAAGCCAGTGAGGCTGTAGCTTCTTTGAAAGCCAAGGCCGGGATTAATGCAATCTTCCCATTATCTAAAATTATCCTCAAAGTTGAAGGGAAGGGACATTTAGCCCAAAAGTTGCAAATGCTCGTATTACAATTTGAGCTATATTTTCAGGTTGACGTGGTAATAAAAAGTCCAAGTTTCAATTTCTTTTGAAAAAGTGTATTTAATTTTAATTTAACAATAAAAGGAAGATGCCTAAAGAATCCTTACGCTTGATGCCTAAAGAACCAAATCAAATTCCTAGCCGCCGTCAGAGTGCCCAACCCAGCGCCGTCAGCTCGCCATGACGCCGCTACCGCTAGATCGCCCCATGCAACACCCTTCGTTCAAAATCCGATTATCGCTCAACCCTTCGGGCACGCGCATGCACATATCACTCCTCTTACATTTTCATCCTCGCTTCATGTAAAAGAGTTAACCTAAAGGTGCTATGCTTGGAACAAACAAGGTTTATATGATAATCCTCATCCACCTAACACAAGCCTTGTAGGATTATTCCAACAACTCCACTTTTCTTCTGGGCCTCTAAGGACTAAACCATTGCTAACAGGTTACTAACGGGCTAGGATGTTACACCCAACATCATCCAAGCTAGAGATCTGAACAACCGCACTGCAAGCGAGAGGCCTCGAGCTCAACAACGGTGAAGTCGCCATTAAAATCCACCATAGCGACAGAGAGGGAGATATGTGGAAGAAAATGACGCAATGTCCTGCCGCCAACATCATTGCTATTGTTCGGGTTGTGCTGGCAGCGCGCTCTGGCGGCGGCCCAGAGATGGAGGGATAGGGAGGCCTCAAAGGTGACGGCGCTAGTTTCCCCGCACGTGCTACCGTGGGGGCAGCGCTAGGGTTGTCAGCAAATAATCAAATAATCCCATTAGACGGTATGCCTTCTCTCAAATGCAAGACCAATCTTGATATCAGCTACTACGTACCTCCGTCCGCATGTAAAATATTTTTATGTTTGATCAAAGTCAAACTTTCTCAGCTCTGAATAATAATATATGAAAAATTAATTTCAATAGAAACAGTTACCTATTATGATAGATGATTTAATAATGAACCAAGCAAGTATTTCATTACAAGATGTAACATGAACATTTTTATTGCTGCATCAGAGGGGTCATATGCTCTTCAGGAGGTAACTAATCACTACGCCATAATCTGGTTCCATATCTGCAGCATTGACAACGAGATTACCGCAAGCAATCGCAGCGTTCACATTTAAATCAGCATCAAACACAACATAATCATACAATCCTTTCGGCTACATAAATGTGACCGAGAGATATACGAAATCCCAGTCACAACTAGTAAATCTCTTTTTGTTACTCCTACGCAGTGCACATTCGCTACAGCATTGTCCACTGAAAATCGAGGTGTAATGATGGATTTTTAATCAATTGTAATGTTTAAATTAAAAATTTAATATGCTAATATTGTGGCGAAAAAATATCACAGATCCCAGAAATTATGGACCTAATAATAGTGCCAGCATTCCTCATAATCTTTCCAATAAATTTGTCGTGTAAAAATTCCAGACAAGTAGTACTATTTCCATACTAAAACTGGGATTTAATCAATCAGGGTGACAACAAATATAGGAGGAAGGTATGAAGGCTATGCTAAGAAACTATGTACTAGCGCATTAGGAAGGCAATAACTCGATGATAATAAGCTTCCTAATCTGCAGCGCTTGCTAGTAGAAGAACAATATCACAGAAGCAACGAGTTGACTCCTGAACATCGTCATTGTCCAGATTGCAAAAAATTGGTTTTGATCGCCTCAAACTCTATTCCTCTCCGGCTATATATACGGCCCTCCCTACACACAACATGTTTCAATTTGTAGCGTTTCCGCTTTTCACAGGATCGAGTCGGTCCGCGCTGATGAACAGACGCAACAGTACAACACATAAATAGGCACAATTTAAGTCTTTAAGTTATTACAAGTCTCAAATGATTTAAAACACGTGAGTAGCACAGCGGAAGTCTGGAGATACCTAAAACAACTACTGCTCTCGACGATACAAAGGCCGCACATCAAAGCCCGGCGATGTGGACCTGCTGAGAAACTCCACCAAGCAACAGCGGAAGCAAAACGATACCTGCACAAAAAAAACATAAAGAGCCAACCCCTGAGTACTAGTTACTCAGCAAGACTTACCCGTCAACGTGGCTAACTACAGCCGACTCCTAGAATGCAAAGGCTGCAAAAAGGGCAGACTGACTCACTTGCATCTATCTGCGCTAATTACTTGATCCTAATTTCAAATTTTATTTCCAATTAAGTACTTAACCAATAATACAGTGCACTTATCACTAAAACAGGTAACAATACATCATATCAACAGTGTAGTAGTAAATAAGTACAGTAAGTAAGGCAATAAGTATATCATCATAATCATCCATCATCATCCATAATCACACTACGATGTGGCGCAGTGAACAAGCGGGGTGCTCATTTCCGAGAGCGGCGGCATCGATGTACATCCTGCAGGAGAAACCTGACCACACGACGCATACGCACAAAAGTCGCATACGGCAACCTTTCGCACTGTACACCACCAGAGCTGTACCAGATTCTACTCCTCCCGAGGAAGGGGTCTCCCGCCGTGGTCGTCGTCCCAGACGCCCAACCACGCAGAACGTTATCCCTTCCTCTCCCAAGTACCATGATAGAAAGAGTAAAGTATCCACCAGACATCCAGGGCGACACACGCTACGTAGGTTTACTGGGCCCATAAACACCAGCATGTGAATCAGTACGTTCAAAACTTGCTCAGCGGGGCCAACAACGAACGGTCCTTAATCGACACAGACGGGGCTACCACCGTGAAGGCCCAGCCTTCTCCAACCATCCTACACAAACAATCCCCGTCCGGTCTACAACAAATCTAGATTCTGCTAGTACAATCCAGAGTAATTCCTACCGTGCGAGTGGGGCTTACCACTCGTCTTCTACCGTCCCCTAACCACTAGCATAGCAAGTTCTAACGTTATCCTAGAACCAACTACTACAAAATAGGACACAAGGTAGGATCTGGAAGGGTAGTCCTAATGCAGTTCTAAGGTTTCACATCAACTCCTAATAAACCTAATGCACAATCAATTACTAGCCCCAATCAAGTGAGAAAATAAAAATCTAAACAGGAAGGCATGCACCGGGGCTTGCCTGGCCCAAGAACGACGCTATCACTATAGCACAGTCAGCAAGGCGATCAGTCAATAGCTCCTCCTAAGCTGCTCAGCATCATAGTCCTCCATCTGCTCCTGGATCACCTCGAGAGCTATACGTCATGACAAGAGAATGCAGGTTAGATCCAATGAAATGAGGCAATTAAGTTTGATTTTACTTTCGTCTGAAGTATTTCCTTCATTACTCTTGTTTAAGTTAATTATATAAATTAACTTAAGTTAGTTAAATAGATTAAATCAATTTCAAAAATTAGTTTATGTCCAGTGGCACTTTTCGGGAGTCAAGTACCACTGAAAGTGATTTATGGTGAAGTTTGATGAATTATTGCTTTACCGATTATTTATAATGATTTAATTAGTACAGTCACTTAAATAAATTATTTAGAAATTAACTAGACATAAAATGACAGTAGAAAAATGCTCTGTAAGTGTGTTATCAGTTTAGTTATCAGCATGCAAGAGTTAAAGATTTAAAAATTAACAGAGAAATAATTAAGATTATACAAGATTTAACACTTAAGGAATTTTACGGAAAACAGAGAAAGTGTTTATGTGATGTGACATTTTTGTTACATAGATTTAAGCATAAGGAAGCCAACAAAATTGGATTCATATTTTTCTGATTTAGTTTCTATTTATTTCTGGATAATAAAAGAAATTCCGAAAAAAGGAAAAAGATATGGGCCAACTAGATCCGAGCCACACCGGGGCCACAGGGTTCATGGCCACACCGGATCTCGTGTGGCGGCTGGGGCCGGGTGGGATTCGGGCTAGGGTTAGGGTTCGGGGTCTTGGGCCCGGATCTGGGCCTGGAGGCCCGGGCGCGCGCTCGCGCGCAGCGCGATGGCGCGGCCGCGGCGGCTTCGCCGTTCCGGCCAACGGAGAGGGACGGGGGTAGAGCGGAGGGGTCCTCACCACTCGCGGCGTCGGCGCGGACCTCGGAGCAGGTGATGGCGTCGACGGCGAGGGCTCGGCGCGGGTCGGCGACGAAGAGCGGCGCGGCGAGGTGGAGGTCGACGGCGTCCCGGCGATGCAGGACAACGCGGGAGGAAACCAAGGCGAGCACGAGCTTCAGCGGCCCCGCGCGGACCTCGGCAGCGTAGACCTCGACGATGAAGAGCTCCGGACGAGGAGGCTCACTGGCGCGGGCGGACGAGGATGAACGGCGGCGGGGGGGGGGGGGGGGGGGGGGTTGGAATCCGGCGGCGCTTCTGCGGGAGAAGGTGAAGGGTGGTGTCAAAGAGATGCGCAACAAAGTTAGAAAACTCGAGGCGCAGCTAATCGACGAATAGCTCACCGGAGATGAAGTATCGCTCGGCGAGGTCAGAGGAGACTCGCACGGCCGGGCCTGGGAAGACGACGCGATTCGCGCTCTTCAACCCGGAGAAGCAGGAACGGCGTCCATGGCGAGCTCCGTGGCACCTCGGCGCACTCGCTTGCACCACGAACTGGTCGGAAGGGGCTTCGACGTGGCGGCGCAGTGGCGAGCTCGAGCTGGAGGCGGCAATGGCGATGGCGCTAGGGTTTGGGGAGAAAGGGAGGCGAGGAAGAGAGCGCGGCTGGGAGAAAAGGAAGCAGCTTCCTTTGGAACTCGCCCGCGCGGGTAGAAAGGAGGGAGAGACGGCGTGGGCGGCGCGCGAGCCGTACATCGGCGACAACGTGGCGCAAGAGCTCCGACGGCTTCAGTGAGGAGAGAGTCGATGACAGGTGGGGTCCACAGCATCTTCTCTTTTTCCCGATTAAAGCAAAAGCTGAAATTTCCCCAAACTTTGGCACACCAATTTGACTAGCAATTGAACTCCAAAATTCACAAATTGGGTACGGTTGGAAAGGGCTCGAAAAGCTCTATCCACAGGCCAATATGCACATTTGGAATCCAAAGAAATTTCAAATGGCAGCTGGTCAAAGTAGAGTACTTTCTAAGCTTAGGGGATTTATTTGAGCATCCAAATGAATTTCTAAAATCATCAGAAATTCATCAAAAATGCTTCTCCGTGATGTGCATCCACTGGTATTTTTGGTTGTTCAAGTTGCCATGGAGAAATTTGAATGATTTCAAAAGTTGTGGTTTGGCAATGGTTTGAACATTTGTTTGAAGCTCAAAATGCCGCAAACTTTGCTGAATTGTTCAGGAAACTGCAGAGCTCCAAAAATCACCACAAAGATCAGAGATCAAGGTCCAACTTTGCTTTTGGGACCAGGTGGGTTTGAGCCACAGAATTTGAATTAAAATTTGAGGAACAGCCGGATTTGCACGAACTTCTCTAAATTTTTTTTAGAGACACTTCCAGGATTTGAAAAATCATGGAAAAATCTCCTAAAATTCTCATTTCAGAAGCTCTTGCTGCAAAAATTATTACTTGGGCAAGTTGTTATTTAAAATTTTGAGTTCTTTTACAAACCTTAGTTTTATATTTATTTGAATATTTGAATTCAAATTTGAAATTTGACTTGTACTTGTGTTCTGTTTGCTTGGGATGTTTCCACTACTGGTTTCAGTGACACGGGGTGTCACACAATTAGTATAAGCCAATACAGAAGCAAATCGAGAGATCAACATGGCTTGCACCCTCAAGCTCACCGTCATCCTCCTCGCCGCCGCCGTCCTCTCCTGCTACGCATATACCGACCGTCCTGACGCCTGCAAGCTGTCGGAGCTCCACGTCTCGGTGGCGCCGACAGGGAAGTTGGTCTCCGGCGAGCCGGAATACAAGGTGACCATCGACAACCAGTGCTGGTGCGCGCAGACCAGCGTCAATGTGGGCTGCACCAATGGCCTTCCCAGCGCCGAGCCGGTCGACGAGAGCAAGATCCGGCCGGAGGATGGTGGAGTCTGCCTGGTCAACGACGGCCTGCCGATCGACAAGGGATCGCCGGTCACGTTCACCTTCGCGTCCAAGACGCCGCAGAGCTTCCCTGTCACCATGGCCGTGCCGCGCTGCTGATATGCGTGCCGTCCTATGGGATGGGGGACAGCGCTGGAGTCGCAAAACATGAACTGATGTACCCATGGATGCTTGTTATCTGTTTCTTAGTTTTCCTTTTTGTTTCCACTATATACGTGGCTAGAAGGAAACAGAAGTGTTTGTCGAGCCATGGGCACGTCTTTGTAGCTGTTATCTTTTCAAAAATGGAATAAGATCATGTTAGCAGGGAAAATCTTGCAATGGAGATGGCACAAATTACAGGATATCTAATGTTGTAACTTAATTTCCAAGCACAATACGCATACTATATGTTCTGTTCAGTGTTAATTGCTAGCCCATGGGTACAGGACAATATAACAAAACCTAGCTCAAAATTTGTTAAGACCAAAATTCATTGTTGCACTACACATAACAGTAAAGCTCGCAAGCATAACAGTAAACCTGGCATATTGATCTTTACAGTCATTCTAAAAATTGTAGGACTTAGAGGATGGAAAAAACGTGGCCCTGCAGACTAATCTTTCCATCCCCTTTCCCTAATTCTTGTTCTCAGTTGATTTTGATTTTGTACGGCCTCCTCTCCCCTGAAGAGATCTGTTATGGAGTGAATCTCAAAGTCCAAGTGGCGAATGAGGTGGTTCTTGCAACCAAGTCCGAAATATATTTCATAAGTCACAACTTACAATAAGTTAATTATATTTCCACGAATTCAGTGCAGCAAAATATTCATCTCTTCTCCCAATAGTTTACTATGTATTAAAACGAAAAAGAAGTAACCCTTTGGCTTCGCATTTTTATAACCCTTTGGGAAACATGGTAGCAATAGAATTTTTATTGCAACGATGTCAATGTGGTTGTAAATTTAGCCATTTATCACTACAAGATTTGTAAATTTTCCCGACAGTTGCTACTTCAGTGGGCGACAGTTTAGTTGATCCTTCTCATTTCTTAACTGGATGGCTAACGGTAATCAAGTGGAATTGCATGAGTGCCCGACAGGTTTTCCCAATCACCAACAAAGTCATTCCCGACGACATCATTGCCTACATTGGAACTGTGGGCCACTTGCTAATCAACTGTCGGGGAAAGATTCAAATCTTGTAGTGTATCATGCAAATATTGTGGCAACAAAAACATTATCAGAAGAAAGCTAAATCTGTGGCAAGAGCATGCTACAACTTGCCACGATGTTGCCATCAATCCAATGAGTTTTTACTGTGGAAAAATATTTGATACCTTGTAGTGAATTTTTCTGAAATTGCTTGAATAGATAAAAGATGTTGTGGACTACTTAAAAAATGGTTAAACAAGTTCCAGGATTAACTATTTAACTATTTGCATAATTTACTTCATTGTTTAACTTTAGTCTCAATTTTATTTTCAAAATTTTTGAACTGCGATTTAATAGTGATTTTCAGGCTCCTAGAAATTTTGGGTTGCTCACATGATAATTATATTAGTTTTGGTTCTCTCGTCAAAGGGAAATGATCTACAACACATCGACTGTTGAATCTGTTCGTGATTAAACCGTTGGCTTTCGGTCTGCTCAAACCCTGCAACACCAGTCCAAAGATAGAATTGTTTATTCTCATCTTGGCTCATTTTAGACGGTGCCACAGTTTCTACACACTAGACCAGTTTTTGCTAACCGAGCTCCTATCAACGTGGCCTTAGCCCGGCACCTCCTCACGAATAAACGTTAAAGTTGCCCTTAGTGGTCCTTGGTAGTCGCTGACTGCTGTGCTGCTAACACTGGTACAAAACAACCCTTAAGTGGCAGGCAAAATGAGCCTGCAGTGGCGGACGATCCGTCCGTCACTCCGGCTCCGCCACTGGAATGCGAAAATAGCGGTGGCGGACGGAAATGCCTGCCACTAGAAAGGCAATAAAAAATAAAAAAAAGTGTGGGGCCGATGCAGGGCCCACTACCCGCACCATCCCCATGCCGATGCTGCCGTTGACGTCGCCGCCGTGCCGCCCTTCGCGCCGTCCCCACGCCGATGTAGCCGTCGCTGTGCCGCCCACCGCCGTCGCCGTAGCCGCGCCGCCACCTGGATCTACGAGCCGCCGCGCCGCCACCTGGATCTACAAGCCGCCACGCCGTATGTGAGCCGAGGCGGCGTCGACGTCATCACCACAGACCGCATGAGCCGTTGTGAAGGAGCTGCATGTCCATCGCTGCATCCCGCCCAGCTGTCGCTGTGCCCGAGGACGCCGGAACCCTAGCCGAACGGAGCGGCCGGATCTGCGAAAATGAGAGGAAAGAGTGAGGAGGGAGGGAGGGAGGGAGGGAGGGAGATTTACGCGCGCGAGGACTGACCTTCACATCGGCGCCAGAGCAGCCCCGCGGTCCGACGGCGCAGATCCGGTGCAGCCTCGTCAGCGTAGAGCTCACCGACCTCCACCGCGGCGGACTTGACCGCCCAGACGCGCACGCTAGGGTCGAGGCACTCAACGGCGATACGCGCGTCCTGTACGGCCACGGAGAGCAGCCCGGCGTGGCCCTGCAGGCCGGCGAGGCAGGCCAGAGGATGAGAGAGAGAATTGACGGGTGAGATCTGGAAAGATGAGAGAGACGAGGGAGGGAGGGAGGGGAGGGAAAGGCGCGCGAGGGAGTGCTCACCGTTGTGGAGCCGCCGCGCCGCTGCCCGTCGGGGAGCCGCCGCGCCTTGATGCCGCCGCGCCGCCGTCGGGGAGCCGCCGCGCCGCCGTCGGTGAGCTGCCGCGCCACCGTCGGGAGGGAGGGAGGGAGGGAGGGAGAGGGAGTCAGTGGGAAGAGATAAGGCTGGAGAAGTGGGGATGAGTGAGAGGAATGGAGAGTGGAGCGGGGGGTGGGAAGAGATAAGGTGAAGAATATTTTACTTTCATTTTTTTTTCTCTGCGGGCGAGTTGGGTGACGGAGGATGCATGTGACGTCAGTCGCGTCCGTCGTCGGATGTAAAACAGCAGTGGCGAACAAGAATGTCATCATCCTGCCCGCTGCTACTAGTGGGTTTTCTGATGATGTCATCTTTGCCCGCCACTGATTTGCTGCTACAGTAATGAGCGACCCTCTGTAGTGACGGGAAAACTGGTGGTGCCCGCCACTGTTCTAAAATACCATGCGTCACTGCAGGGTTGAATTGTACCAGTGTAATATGTGTTGGTGGTATGGCCGGGTCAGATGACAGGTCCTATGTATATCAGCATTCCTCTCCAAAACAATTGAAAAATCACCCTGCTCAAATATGAATTTTTTTCCTTGCTTTCTTCAATTATGATTTTAAAAGAGGATTTTAAGGTGATTGAGTATATGTTTTAATAGTGCCAGCGGTCCTCATGATCTTCCCAATCTTTGTATTCTCGAAAACTATCATAACAGGTTGTTGGTTCTAAGCATAGCACCTCCCCGAGTTAATCTAATATGTGGTCTAGATATAGGGAACAAAATTAAGGTCCTGTTTGGGAGAGCTTCTGACAACATTTGCTTCTCTAAGAAGCTACAAAAGACAAAAGCTCCACTAAACAGAGTCACTTCTCTCATTCTCTGCCAAAAGCTCTAAATGTTGCATTTAGTACTAAAACCAGAGAAGTTGCCTCAGGGTTGCTTCCTGAAAAAGAGAGTGAGCTTCTTCAGAAAGTAGATTTTGTAAAACTGCAGCTACCTAAAAAGGGCCTAAATCAATGTGCTGCAGCAACTATCCCTTATACGCTGAAAAACAGTTAAATCAATAATCCCCTGTAACAAGATATAGGATGATGGGAAAAGATCATTCTGCTGGAGAAAGACACAGCCCGTGCCCTGCCATCATACACTTCCCTGACCTCCTGGGCTTTTTACTAGCGTTACTAGACTGCATGTCGATGCAATGATTGTCAGCAGATATTTGGTTCGGTGGAGCATTAGGCATAAACTTAGATCAATCACAGAAGACACGCGACTATACTGGCTCAGGCCCTTGTATAAAGTAATAGCCCTACGTCCATTTGTGGTGGTGTTTGTATTATGAGAGACCCCCTCCCTCCCTTGGGTAGGGATGTCTACATATTTATATGTGGTAAGATCTCATATACAAGTTCGGATCGTATTCCAAAGAATTTGGTCCCTTGAATTTTCTTTTTGTCTGACAAGGCACACCCTTATCGGTGGAGTCCATGTCCGGTGCATGTGGTTCCAGATTGCATAGCTGCGGTGTCACGACTCATGAGGAGCTGATTTTTCTCATTTAAGCTTGGCTCCTCTTTTTTTTTTTTCTCTTATTGAATGAAACTGACGGCGCCTCTGGATTCAGATTCAAGATATATCAAACAGAAATTAAAGGCTCATGAAATCAGTGTCACTGACAAATGGGATGTCATTCTGCAATTCGCCGGGTTTAAGCAATAAACAAAGATTAACAATTATGGGTCCTTGGGGCATGCATCAGGCTCGTCGTTTGAAAAATTAATGGTACTAGCCCGTTATAAAATGATGTATTCGCAAATAGATTGAAATGACGAGATAGCTATGCAATTTTCAACAGTACTATCTGTTTGTATGCAACTTGAAATATTTCCGTGGAACAATTTCTCGCTAGCAACACAGCTGGCACATGTCATGAGGCTGCAGCTTCCTAATGTGGATAAGCAGAAGCCTAAAGTCACTACAGTAAATAACTCAGGCAGCACAATATATGACTTTCTCACAACACCAGGTCTAAAGCTCTGCTGACGGAGATCGAAGAAAGACCAAAACATAATGAAAATTCTGCAAAATATTCTCCTGACACATAATAGAACAGCGTATGAGAAAATAACTAATGCAGCATATCAATCGATTGGTCGCTTTGGTTCCTTTTCGAACCTGAGTGTCTACCGCAGAGAGCATCTGCATATATGCTTGCAGAGTATCAATCGATTTTTTTTTTTTTTTGCACACACAGCTAGCATCCATTATGAACGATGGACGGAAACAATACTTCTCGCTACTCCCTCGTGGTTCACGAAAGAGAGACCGAGACGAAAAACTTGGACTAGACAATTGGTACAGCAACGATTACGAATAACATCAATATCATATAGTTCATATATACCAAGAAATATGTAATTATGAGGCAAATATATGTCATATTAAAATACAACATCATAATTAACGTTCGTGTTAATGAATCTAGTTACAGAAGAAATCTTAGGATAGCACAAAATTCCTTCAAAGTAGTTCCGTTTTTATAGTAGTCGTATTGTTTGACCCATTATTTTTCATGCAACCAAACTCATGCGGTCGATCTGCCAGACTTATCCTAGATTCAAACGTGTATCATTCGTTCGATTTTCACATATAACTTCCTATCTCATACCACGGTTAGAGACAATAAACAAGACACAAGTGAAATCTTGGAAGCTCCTGGACAGGCATATGCCTCTTGGACTCTAGCAAAGAACCGCAGAACATACTGTGGCTTGAACGATACTCCATATAGGGGGGAGGAACTTTTTATACCATCTCATTACACTTTCTTCTTTCTAATTCCGGAGAGGAACAACTTTTTTTCCGAACGAGCTTGTATCGTGTAACCTGGAGCACGTATGCTCCTGATGATAGCTCTTATTACGGAATTTGAAATCGCTACTCAGGGCAAGTTCGCTCTTCTTTCCAGAAATTTCATGGCTTCAAACCTCACTGAATTTTATTCTGTGATGTACATATTCGCTGATGATGCAAACTGATGGATATACTAATTTTTTGCAGTTGTGGTAGATGGAGATGACGTATTAACACGTTTCTTTGTTCATCTTTAAAAGGATATATTAATGTAATGGAGTGCTAAGAAATGCTCCATTACTTTAATATATCATTTTAATGTATTAGAGCATTTCTTAGCACTCCATCTCACAACTATTCATCTTTTTTTAGTAATTTAGTACAGATAGTACGTTTTAGGCGCATGTCTGTTTCAAATAAGAAAAATGTTGAAATTATCAATCTTGTATAAACAACACTTAAATTACTAAATCTATTATATATATATTTGACGACGAAAAGGAGCCACCACGTTTCTTCTCAAGGCTAAGAAATTCCACATTAAAATAAGAAGAGAAAATTACCCACCACTGCCATTATAAAAAGTATAGACTAAAATACCCTCAAATTATTTTTTAAATTACTCACCATGCCATTACGAGTCAAGAAAATAGCTATATTCGGAATTGTAAAAAATAGCCAAAAATACCCTTCACACCTATTTCTAAATTACCCACCATGCCATTATGAGTAAAAAAATAGCTAAATTCGGAAAAATAAAAATAGTCAAAAAATACCCCTCACATATATTTTTAAATTACCCACCATACCATTATGAATCAAAAAATTAAATTTGTAATAATAAAAATAGCCAAACATATCCCTAGTTCCTATTTCTAATTCACCCACCATACCACTAGGAGTCCAAAAGTAGCCAAAGTTTAAATAATAAGAAAAGCCAAAATACATTTAAATCCTATTTCTAGATTGCTCACTTTTCTAAACTTGGAAAGATGAAGAAATCTTTTTTCATATTACAAATACTAATAAATAAAAGTAAATCCAATTAAATTATAAATCAGATATAATGGGTTAGCTAAGACACAACTGATATAAACGATGACTCATCTCACACTCAAATTGAGGGATGATGAGAAATTATCCAATCTATTTGTACTATTTTAGAAACATAAAGTGTAAAATAAATAATAAAAAACTGTGTCTAAACTTTTACAATTTTGTAAAATAATTTAAATAGTATAGTAATTGTCTAGCCGTGCAAATGCGGGGGCTGCCATACCAGTATATAATATATATTCAACACGTACATATATTTCAACGGTAATGATATTTTAGAGTAATGAAACTTTTTTAAAGAAAACGGAAACAGTCCAGCATCTGTGTTACCACCCATTCAATTTTATCTTTTTCTACTTTCAATGATTTCGATGCATGAACTTAGCTGAGAATGAACGAAGAAGTCATTTCATATGACAAACATGGTTACTTGGGTCTTTTGTTCGGGTCAATGGGGACACGGGAAAGCGACCTCCAGAGTGCAGCCTTGGCTTGAAGGTTCGTACCGATCCGTGAAAAACGTCCCTATAAATAGAGCATACCCGTGTAACAACTTCATCACAAACCAAGCTAACTGGTAACCACAAAACAAACCGGAACCAAGCCCACGCGCTGGTCTCCCTAAGGAAGAACAAGAAGTAGCATGGCCACTGCCCTCAATCTTCATCGGATCCTTGGTTTCATCTTGATCGCCATTCTTCTTCAAGGTTAGCGAAGCAATTTGATGCTGATTCCGTAAGAAAATGTTACAATGGTTCTGATAAGCTTTTTTTAACTGAGAGTCCGTTTAGATTAGACAAATTTTGAGATGTAAGGATAGAGTTCACTCCAAGTCTGAACTAGTAATTAAAGCAACTCCCCTCTTCCGAGCAATACCTTGAGTGAGGATTCCTTTAATTTATAATCTGTGTGGGACTAGCTTTTACGCCAATTATTGCTCATATTTATTCTCCATAGATTCCCGTTCATGTTAATTATCATTTTGTTTTAATACATACAAGGAACAGGAACAAACGGGGAGCAGTGCGACACGTCCAGCATCCAGGTGCAGACCATCAACATGGGCACCAAGGTGTCTGGCGGCGACACGGTGTTTGAAGTGCAGGTGACGAACCAGTGCCCATGTGCCGTTAGGAACGTGCGGCTCAACGGCGGCGGGTTCGCGACAACGGTGGAGGTTGATCCGGCAGTGTTCCGTGCCGATGACGGTGATGTCTACCTTGTGAACGGCGGCGAGCCGATCACGAGCATGGCCACCGTCAGCTTCCAGTACGCCTGGGACCACTTCTTCCAGATGACGCCCAGGAGCTTGGACGTGGACGGACAGTGCTAGGAAGTTGTCTTGTTGGAGTCACTGGGTGGCCATATAGGAACTTGGGCACAGTGCTCTAATGGACAAGTACTTAGTGTGTGATTGTGTGTTTGAGAGAGAGAGAGGGAGGTGCGATGTTTTAGCTCAATAAACCTTCTTGCAAGGGCGATTGTACTCTAGAAATGTGTAGTTTTCTATCAATATTATAGGGTGCTATCTTGTGATGCAAACTTAATTTGGCAAGTTCCGAAGAATGTATGAATTTCGCAGACTTTCGTACGCGAATTAGTAACACAATTTCCAGTGAAATTGTATAGTATACACCAGATACGCTCATGATATGGCTGTGTGTGGTCAGTGAAATGATGCCCACATGGTTATTTACATTATACAATCAAACTGTTACGGAATCTCCACAAGGTTGCTTTCTTTGTTGCGATATGTAGCACCCAGTTCAATATATATATGTTTAAAAGGACTTTTGTTTCTAATTTGAAATTGAAACTTCCTTTCAATGCTTCACCATTTATTTTCCACAGAGTGATTCTTTATTTACATCAAAATAAATGCTTCACTTTGTTACGTTTAATATTTTGAACCAAACTCAATTTATTATCTTAAGAAATACGACTTACAAACTCAACAAAGCATATACATAATCTAAAAACAGAATAAAACGGGAAAAAAATCAAGACGTAGTTGAGTTGTAGTGCCCTTTTAGTGTGAAGGCCATGCTCATCAAAGTTCTATTTTCCATTGAGTTTTTATTTCGCGCAAACGTGTTGTAAGTTTTGGTGTATTGCAACATCATAACGTCACAGAAGGGCAATTCTCAATGATGGACACCTCAGAAAGATAGAAACAAATGACGAATCTGCCTAACATTTTCCTCGCATCCAGGGCTATCTATACATAATATACCTGAGCCCCGCGACGATGCTGATACATGCAACATATCCTTGGATCAATTGGTTCCTAGCGTGGTGAACCTACCTGGTGAGAGCATCTGCATATATACTTGAACAGTTTACTCTACCTAATACTTATCCATTTGAGCAATAAAGTTCTCCAATAATGATGAAGGATCAATGCAGGTAATTATTAATTCCCAAAACTCAATCAATGTGAGAAGAACAAAGACCGTGACAAGACATTTGGTAATTCAAGATGAGAATTAAAGATTATGTTTGAATTTCCTACTGTGAAAGTACTACTTGAGACAAATTGACCAATCAAAACTACTCATTCACGACAATGGAAAATGGTAATGGGGTTCTTAGGACTGTTAGAGTACGGATCCATGCCTAATGGATGCAACAGATAAAAAATATGATGTGTTCCAGCAAACTTATTGAAGGTGCCAAACATAATTTCTCATTCCATAGCTTCCTCCCATTCATATATATATATATATACATTCGATTGACCATTGCACTACAATGGTGACAAATAAATAAGCAACAGGCAAAATCCAGGAAGCTCCTGGAAAGGTACATGCACTCTCCTGGATTGATCCAAAGGACCTAAAAAATGTGCTGCCTTGAATTATACTCAATCGGGCACGTGAACTTAATAGCTTTTTCATGCCCCTCTTCTAGCTTTTCTTAATTCGGGAGAGGAATCCATTGCTTGAACGCGTTTCTCTTGCACCCATTTTTAGTTGAGATTTTCTTGGTGCATGCTTAGCTCTTAAGGAACTGATCAAAATATCGGTAGGAAAATTTTCCTTAATAATTTTGAAGGTCAAAAACTTAGTTTTATTTTATTCTATGATTCATATTCCCTTCAAATTTAAGTTTATTGTTTGAAATAATGTGCATTCCAAAAGAAGATGCATGGATATAGTTTTAAAAAATAAGTTCAGAAGTGACCCACGCTCTCTTCATGGCTAAGAAAATCTGTTGGTTCTACCACAAAGCTAAGAAAGAAACTATTGATGCTGTCTACTGATGGTGGGCCTCGACTCCAGTCACTGATTAAACTGGCTACAGAAACGAGGCATTGTCTTCCAGAAGTAGTGTCCAGTTACAAAATTCTAGTTGCTTTTATTATAACTCATCTTAATGCATTTTTCACTTGATTTTGGTGATTAGGTGTACTGAAAGCGTGTTTCATTCTGAACTTCATAGAAACTGGAATATCATCATGTTAAATATTATCGAATTGAGTAAATGTGATGAACATGAGTCAATCAGATGACAAACTAAATGAAATGAATTGATCAAGTTATCAAAGTTATGACAGTATTTAATATATCAGTCCTTCTGTGCACCCTTTTAGTCCAAAGTGATGTGCAAGGAAGGAATTGAGCACTTTGTCTCTTTTGCAGCTTCCAATGCAATGACGTGCATGGATGTACTTAGCAGCGAAGCAAACAAGGGAGAGGTCATTTCTTATACAAAGAACAGGTGTCTTCCATGTTCTGTTCAATTGGGACACCAATAAAGTGACCTCTCCCAATGAAGCATCGAAGATTCTGGCCGAGTGCCCTCTCCCTGTCTGTATATATAAATGGAGCAAAACCGTGCCGTAACTTCATCACAAACCAAGCTGGGTAGCTAACACACAAGTTCGTTCCACAGGTCTGGTCGTCGCGAAGAGGAAGAATTCAAGAATGGTCATGGCCGCTGCTCTCAAACATCTGATAGTTGCTCTCTTCTTCTTCACTGTCTTTCTTCGAGGTGAGTTATGCAAATCCCCTAGGATATATTATGTAGCTTAAAGGTGATTGGTACTTAATTATGGATATTATTTAATGCATATGGTCTCTTCAGATGAAGATAATTTTGACACATGCTGATATAGGACATGGTTCAAACTAGAACTAGCTCCTAAAGGGAAATTGTAAAGCGTTTATCTTAACATTTATTGAATCACTCCCAGTGTTCTTTACGCAAATTACTACTTATACCATTGATAGGTTCCCGTTCTTACTGATTTCTGTACAATGTTATTCACATGAACATCAGGAACGAATGGCGAGCGCTGCGGCACGTCAAGTATCCAGGTGCAGACAATCAACACTGGTGCAATGGTTGACGGCGGAGACATGGTGTTTGAGGTGGAAGTGAAGAACCTGTGCCCATGCGCTGTTAGGAATGTGAGGCTTGACGGTGGGGGCTTTGCGAGCACAGTGGATGTGGATCCGGCTGTGTTCCGCACAGATGATGGAAACTTCTTCTTGGTGAATGGCGGTGAGCCCATTGCGAGCATGGCCACCGTCAACTTCCGTTATGCATGGGACCACTTCTTCCAGATGACTCCCAGGAGCTTGGAGGTGGACGGCCAGTGCTAGTGGATTAGCAATAAGTTACTACAGTTGCCTTGTGGATGCCTTGGAGGTGGACGGCCAGTGCTTGTCTTTGATAGTGTTGTAATGGATAAGTATAGTATGCCAGTGTGTTTTTGAGAGAGAGAGAGAGAGAGAGAGAGAGAGATGGAAAAGTTTGCTAACTCAATAAAGCAGGAGGCAAGGGTGATCCTCCTCAAGAATGTACAGCTAGCTAGTTTTGTATTATATATAAACAAATATATGGTGTCTAATGAAATAAAACTTTGGCAAGATTTGAATTTACGAATTTTACAAAACTTATTAGGTTAGTTTGAAACATTATGAATTTCGTAAAATTCAAAACCAGATATAATTAAAAAAATTATACAACTATAATTTTTTTTTGCGGAAATCCTATTATAATTGTGTACAATAGAGTACGTTCTCAGTTTTTTATACACCCGCCCTCAAAAAAAAATTATACACCTATAAACCCTTCCGGCCTATGCATCATGAGATGCACGCAACCCAACATCTTTTTATTGTAAGTATACGAGTATGCTAAATTTGCTGTAGGTAACCACTTTTTTCCCGCCCAAAGATTGCTTGCACACAGAGTTCCAAAAGTCTTCAGGAATCTCTTTACAGTCAAACTTGGTTGCCACGTCGAGGATATATAGTTTATTACAAAATTCACTTTTTGTGTATAAAGATGCTTCTTACACGTGAATAATTCTTAGCTTCCAACGCACTCGATAGTCCCAGCTGTTTAGGCCAGAACCTTTGTGCAAGATGGCAACTTAAAATGGCGTGCAGGTTGACCTGAGTCAACCCTGTTTTACTCCTGCAATCTGAAAAATTCCATCAAATCCTCGAGCTACATAATGAACTAGCTATCAAAAAGATGTGCATATAGGTACACAATATATTCTCAGATCTAGGTACATATGCCACAAAATGTATACAATCTTGACTTACCAAAAGTCAGGTCGCGGTCTTTGCTTTTGTCGTCCTCTTGTGAACCAGATTGAATTGCGAGCATCACTAATTATATGCATCGATCCTCCATCATTAATTGCTGCACTTTATGCGTTCGGGTTGATAAGGATTAGGGAGAGAGCACGCTCTTCAAGTATACATATATGCAGATGCTCTCAGATATTGGCTGCTTCGCACTGCGATGAAGCCATGGTCGGTGCATATGCTGCACGAATAAGCATCGTCTTGTATTAAGGGTATAACCCCAGCAAGTGAAGCATGACGAGAATTTTTTTCAGATTTGACACTAATTTCTACCTTTCTGCAGTCTCGATCAATGGAGGTAGTGTTTTTTTTCCCCCCTACGAGGGCATCTCCATCTATAGAGAACTATAGCTTCTTTCAAGATTATGGGGCTGATCATTTGCAACTTCATTACGGCCAGTTTGTGCTGCCAACCTGAAAATATGACAGTCCCCCTATCCATACGTTTTGAGACAGAATTGTAAGGTGCAATAACACGACAAGTGCATATAGAATTTTGTTTCTCACAACATATATTTTCCACCTCATATTATCCCCATCTGCAACCGATCGAGTACTTCACTGCTAAACAAGCGCAGTACAGACTAGGAAAGGTCAACTTTGTCTTTTCACATTCTCTCCTTTTGGAATAGAGTCCTAGGCAGAAAAATATTTTTGCAATTCAAAGGCATGTTGTGATGGGATTTATACTCACTTACTGAGTGGACACATCTATGTAGCAACTCACTTACGCTTGCGCTATCACTTCGCGTAAAAGGATTAATCAAGAGTTAGAGCAACTTCAAAAAATTAGATAAAATATATTCAATTTTTTTTCCTTTTAGCTAGTCTCTAAAATAAAACACACCTAAAAAAGTTGGAGAAGACTCTCTAAACACCAAAGGCATGTGGGAAGAAGAAACATAGAGTGAAGATCCCTAGCTAAGAGTAACTCCAAAAGACTCTGTAAACCACTCAGGATCGGTAAAATTGGACAATCGCACACAAAATCCCCTTCCAACAAAATCACCTTCTTCCTCGCTACTCCATCCTGCTCGGCATCGTGGCTAGCCATCTTTGCCGAGCCGATTCGCCTCACCATCGCCCTCCTCCCGCCTGCGCTCCTCTCTCCCGCGCCTTCTTCCCCTCCCCCGCGCCGCGCCCCTTCTCCTCCCGCTCGTGGTGTCGCCCGCGTCCTGCCGCCCATGCGCCCATCCTCCATCGCGTCATGATGTGGCAGCTGCTGACGGCGGCTGGGGGGAGGTTCAGCCACGGGCTGCCATCTTTGACACCGAGATCGTTCTCGTCGCCGACAACCTCCGCGCCGTCAAGATCTGCTACTTCAGGCTCACCATGTCCTTGTCCGACCCGCCACCGCACGACTCGGCCGGAACGCAGGGGTACCAGGCGCCCGAGACCCTGCTCGAGCTAACGGCATACGATGTACGTGTAGATGTCTGTCGCTCTGCTGTGTCATGGCTGGTATCGTCACCGTCAAGTGTGGAGATGGCATCAGGAGACAGAGAGAGAGAGAGAGAGGGGGGCATGGAGGACGCCAAGAGCGTTGCGCGCCTATGCTGCGGTCGAGGGAGAGAAGCATGGAGTATGCTTGATCTGGTTGAGTTCATGGTGTGGAGAGAGAGGATTGAAGAATGAATACCAAGCTTTCTAGAAGGAGCGTCACCTTTTTTTTTCTTTTTGCCAAAAGACGCCTGAAGGCATTTTTTTTTTTTATTTGGGAAACGTCCAAAGGCATCTTATACCTGACTTATATTAAGAAAAACAAGATGCGATATAGAGAAGACACAAGTCAAAAAAAATTATATCAAGGAGCGTGGCCTGTTGACTCATAGCGCATGGACCATATGAGCAGGATTTAACAGTTTAACATGAGTGCTGGCTGGGTCTCATAATATTGGCAGGATTTATAACAGTTTAACATGAGTGCTTTGTCATCGATGTTGAGGCATAGGAATATTTTTTATATACTCAACATACATGCAACCCATACTCATACTGAGATCTAAACATCCTACATGCGTCAACGTACGCATGTATGCGTTTTTTACGTAAAAGTTCACTATCTATGATGTAGGTCTCCGTTTCACACACAACAACAGAAACGTCCTACAGCGGCGGATCAAAACCCACTATAGCGGCGGACCCGCCGGTCCGCCGCTACGCAGGCGTCGCTACAAATCAACTTTTTAGCAGCGGTCTTCAGGAACCGCGTTATTGCGGCGGACCATGCCACCGTTCGCAGCTAAAAAGGACATTTTCAGCAGCGGGTGCTGCAAGCCCGCAAGAACCAGACCGAAACCCTAGCCGCCATCACGCCGCGCCTGCCTCGCCGCCGCCGCCGCCCCACCTCGCCAGCCACGCCGCGCCCGCCTCGCAGCACCGCGGCGCCATAGTCGCCGAGGCCACGCCTGACGGATCTGCGCCGCCACGCCGCTCAGAGTCCTCGACGCCGTGGAGGGCCGGATCCACTAGCCCCAGCCATGCCGTCTTAGCCAGAGGGCCGGATCCACCACCCCGACGAGGTCTCGTAGATCCCGCCGTCGACGTCCCGCGCCGTCATCGAGGTCGTCATGGTCCCCGCGCCGCCATCCAGATCCGCCGTAGAAGAGGACGTCGAGGTGCCGCGCCGCCGTAGACGTCGTCGAGGTGCCGCGCCGCCGTCGAGGCACCCGTGCCGGCATCCAGATCCGCCGCGGAAGAGGATATCGACGGGGAACGGTGGGCCGGACCGCCGGGGACCGCGCCGCCTCTCGGCCACCTTTCGCCGTCGGAGAGAGAGGACAGGGGCGGGGCGGGGTCGGCTGTGAGGGAGAGATGACATGGGCGGTGGTGTGAGGGACAGAGGAAATGAGGAGGGATAAGGTTAGGGTTTGGGGACGGATTTTTAATGTGGTAGGAAGAATGGAGGACCGTCGGATTCGTTCATCCGACGGTCACGAGAGAAGCAGACAAAGATTTATCTACTGTTTTCATTTTCAACTAATTAGTGTACCATTATAAAGTGATTTGTAAAACATTATATTATGTAACATAATATAAATTTTGACTGGTAGTAGATTACTTATAAGTTGTGGAATAGAATTTTTAAATGTTATTTGAATCTAGTTGCTATTTACTATAGTTTAAATGAAATTGTCTGCTTGCCAAAAGTAATTTCAAATTGAACTATATGTACCTCGAAAATGATGCAAAAAATGTTCAAAAATTATATTCAGACTATAGTTCCATTAAAGCCCAGTTTGGAGAGGGAGATGAAAAAAAATTCAATTGTTTTTTATGGACAATCAAATCTTCCAAATTACCACAAAAAAATTTATAATAATATCAAAAATTTATCAGAAAATTCTATAAATCGGCATGAAAACATATTTTGGGTGTATAAGCTCTCCATAAAAATTTCAAATGATTTGACTAAAGTGGGAATATACATTGTTCACAAATGGATACATTACTCTTATAGTTTCATACAACTTAGGTTAAACATTGAAGTTTGCATCACTTGAAACACTTTTCGAACACACATGGGGCATAAATTTGGACACAAGGTTACTTTTACCTTAATATGAGAAAATATGATGTAACATTAGCAATTGTTATAAAAAATCACATGAAAATATTTATCTTAGTGATATAAATTTTGAAGAAAATAAGTCGTGTGAAAACAAAAAAATATAGCAGTAAACATACAAAATAGAAAAAAGAACCATCAAATTTGGAGTTCGTATGAGAGAGAAATACCTATTATAAATTTTAATTCCAGGTCAAAAAAAGGCAAGTTGAATTTTGCTGGTGTTCTTTAGCACCTATTTTTAGAGGCGGACCGTAAGATGGTCCGCCTCTTCAAATCTATTTTTAGAGGCGGACCACCTTACTGACCGCCGCTAAAAATACCCTGTATTTTTAAAGGCGGACCGTAACGGGATCCCGCCGTTAAAAATCAAATTGCTGATGTCAGCAACTATTTTTAGCGACGGACAACATTATGAACCGCCGCTAAAAATGCTGAAACTATTTTTAGAGGCGGGTTTTGTAATTCTAAAAACTATTTTTAAATGCTAAAAATTTTCTTAATTCTAATTGTCCGTGCCCTTTTGTTGTTGTGACACTGGCACGACGGAGCTCAAGGTCGACCGACCTGGCCCCCCCCCCCCCCCCCCCCCCCCCCCCCCCCCCCCCCGTTCCCTACTTTCTTGTCGATTTTCCTTTTAGTAGTCTTCCTTACTCTGATTCTAGTTAGATTGCGCCGAGATTGTCTCTGTTCTCCTGCGCTGCGGCAGGAAGATGACCCCGCCTGGCCTAACCGTTATCTGGGCTATGTTGGCTGTGTGGGCCGCATCGGCCAGTTCATAATCAATATCTGGGCTATGTGGATTTGGCATCGTCTGTCACTTATTCGCCAAGGCCCATGGGGTGCGAGAGCTGTCCGTAGACTGTTTAACCTGTTTTGTGTACGTGTGAAATTGCTGTCGTGGGAAACTTTGAGGGCCTGTTTGGTCCCCGGCCTGTCGCAGCAAAGCGGAGAATTTTTTTTATTTTTAATCGAATTTTTTATTATATTTTTATTAATAACCGCACGTTTTCAAAATTTGCAAAACTAGTCTCCTAGTCGCCCGACGTACGGGCGATTTATTCCTGTCGCTCCAACATCGGGCGATAAAATGGCAGAGCTGGCTAGGTGGGGCCCAGTAGCCCACTCAATGGGCGACAGGGGACCAAATTTCCCATCTGTTGGGCGACAAGGGTGAGGTGCGGCCTTGTGGGGCCCAGTCGCCCCACTCTCGGGCGACAAGGGTTCAAATAACCCATTGAGCGGGCGACAACGGTTCGACAAGGCGCGCGGGACGCGGGTGGTGGGCCCAGACCGTATTTAACTACATGTGCAATACGTGATCGCAGAGACGTACGTAGCCGCGGCGACGAGGTAAGTAGTAATTACCGTTCTCCGTGACGTAGATATGGGGCTGTTGTACCGTCGGTTGGTGTAGAGCAGGAGCTCGCGGAGCCCCTCAGGGTAGACAAAGAAGATGGGCACGAACTCCGGCTCGCCGATGGGCACGCCGTTGCGGTACCCCGACGAGTCCGGCTGCCGAGGTTCACCGCCGAGCAGGTGGCGCTGATAAAGGGCTCCTACGACTTCCTCGGCGTCAACTACTACACCGCCTACTTCGCCGTCAGCGTCCCGCCGCCGAACGGGCTCGAGCAGTCGTACAACGGCGACATCCGCGCCAACTCGTCGGGGTACCGCAACGGCGTGCCCATCGGCGAGCCGGAGTTCGTGCCCATCTTCTTTGTCTACCCTGAGGGGCTCCGCGAGCTCCTGCTCTACACCAACCGGCGGTACAACAGCCCCATCATCTACGTCACGGAGAACGGTAATTACTACTTACCTCGTCGCCGCGGCTACGTACGTCTCTGCGATCACGTATTGCAACATGATGAGCTACTAATATATATGTGCAGGTATCGCTGAGACGAACAACGCGAGCATTCCGATCAAGCAGGCGCTATTTTATTAAGTTATGCACTACGATTGAAAAAAAAATTGTGGAACAAAAAATCCTCGACGGAAAAAAAATTTATGGAACAAAAAATCCGCGACGGAAAAAAATTTACCAAAAAAATCATTGTCGACCTTGTCGCCCTGGGGGTGGGCGACTGGAGCTCTTGTCGCCCCATGGGTGGGCTACTGGAGCCTGTCGCCCAGCATAGAGGCGACGAATTGAATTGCCCATCAATAGGGCGACTTATACTTCCTATCGCCCATGATACAGGCGACAAGAGCTGATCGCCCGTACGTTGGGCGACTAGGAGACTAGTTTTGCAAATTTTGAAAACGTGCGGTTATTAATAAAAATATAATAAAAAATTCGATTAAAAATAAAAAAAATTCGCAAAGCGGAAGCTCGCCAAACTGGTGCCGGACTTTTTCCCCGTCACTGCACACTGGAGGCAGTAAGAGCATCTCCAAAAGAAGCCTAAAAACCTCCCTTAAATCAAAATTATTGGGAAAAGAGAAAAAAAAGGGTCTCCAACAGCTCCCTTAAAACACTCCCGAACTTTTCATAGCCCCAAAACCGGCCTCAACTGTAGTTAGATTTGGCTCAGGTTTACGCAGCCCCAATCCTTGCTTTCGTGGTTCCCCGCCAATATTTCCCAGTAGCGCCGTGATTCAGAGGTTTCAGTTTCACCGGTGGGCATCACTTGCCTCCATGGCCATCGCGTAGATTTTCGACTGAAGCATATGCCTAGACTGCGGCTCCTGCATGCGCCCGTGGATGCACTCTACGGCCGGCGTCTCAGAGGACCGTCTCGTGCACCTCTATGGCCAAGGCCACCGCCGACCATGCAACGACGTCGAGCGCCACGGCGAGCTCTGTTTTGACGTCCACCATATTTACGCTTGAGTGTTGCATTCGAACGACGGCCGCGTTGTTGCCAACGCGGCGGTGGTCATGCTGCCGTCGGCATTCCCGGACGCTGCAGGCTGACATTGCCGCCCTGGCCAGTTATCGCCTGCAACGGCTGGCGGAGGAAGAGGGTGGAGGATTCGTCGCAGCAGCGTTTCTCTGCTTTCTAATCGGAGATAATACTGGTCATCCTTCTAATCGGACATGAATATGCTGCAGTAAAAAAACTACGCTACATACCCACTCAAATCATCATTTGGTGCCCAAGCCGGAAGGCAGCGTCGGCTCTGTTGCCCAGGTGATCGGCATGTACGCTGATGTGTCAAGTTTCAAAGTTTTGGGAGCCAAAAATTGGATAGCTGTTGGAGAAGGAGCTGTTTTTTGGGCTCAATAGTTTTTAGGATACTCCCACAAAGAGATTTTCGGGGCTATTTTTTTGGGGTTCTATTGGAGATGCTCTAATACACAAAGGACGTTCAGCTTTTAGTTTGAGTCCAATACTGAAGATCGTAGGGAACATCTCAAAGGGAGGGGAAAAAAGATCATCGGCAAAAATTTCCTGGAATAAAGATCAACAGATAGCTTTGAAGCGATGAAAGTACGTGGAAGATATATATAAACGCGACCAGACCTTCGACTATGAATATATATGGTAACAATAATATTAATTTCTTCTCTATTCATCTGACTGGAAAATTCGCCTTCAAGCGCCATCGGTTCCCATGCATGTTCGGAAACAAAAAAAGCTTGTTCAGTTACTCCCACAGGCAGCGTAGCCGCTGATCACGCGGAAGTTGACCGGCGTCGTGACGGCGTACTTGAACCGGAACGGCGTGCCGGCGACGACGGGCTGCTTGAGGACGCATACCCCCTCATCGTCCACCTCCACCAGGCTGGGGTCCGGCAGCGCTGCGGCGCCGTCGAGGCCGTCACACGTCACGTGCACGCCCACCATGGGGCACGGGCACGCCGTCCGGAACGTCGCCGTGTACGCCCGCACGCCACCGGGGAGGTAGGGCTCCACCTGCTGGTTCACCCGGACGGAGATGTCAGACGGCCGGCAGCCGCGCTGGGCGTCGCCTGCAAGATAACAACATTGATTGAGATTTTCAACGTGTTAATTAGGTGATCTGGATGCGGCGGCGGTGTTGTGAGCGTAATTAATCAAGGGATTAATCTAAGCGTACGAACCTCCGTGCGGGTTGCAGAGAAGTAGAGCGCCGAGGAAGAAGAGGACAGCACTGTTGAACTTGGCCATGATCGGTCGATCTTCTTGCTGCTTCGATCCGACGTGTATATGGTGATCGTTCTGGTTTTGTCTTGTTGCGATGACACGCTTCGTGCAAGGGGAACGTGTGTATATATAGGCATTGGGAGGCATGAACAAATAGCTACCTTGTGCTGATAAGGTATTTTCTGTAATACAAGGAATGATTTCTGTTGTTCCCGCAAAGGAAAAGAACGTTTACCGGCTGTTTAGGAAAGTTATATCGATGTTCGGAAACTTCTTCATGAATACTGATGCCAAACGATCTAGGAAAACGTTGTCATGTGTTTTATTTCCTTTGGGATTCTATTTCTTACTTAATACTCCCTCCGTTTGTCTACTTTACTTAGTAAGGCTGAACAAGGTCGTCAGATCGTTTTTCGTTTTCGTTCTGCCGGGTTGGTCTTCTGCCATTTGAATTTGTGTCGAATTCACGCCAATTTGAGTTTCAAATATCCGAGTAGTTTTATTTCCTTTGGGATTCTGTTTCTTACTTAATTCTATCTTCGTCCCATGATAGTTGTTGCTTCTGACTTTTTGTCATTACGTATTCAAATTTTTTATGCTAGCCAGACGGGGAGTCAACCAGTATAGTACTAATTATTTATGGAGTGCTGGGTGAAACCAGAAAATTTTGATAAGAAGGGATACATAGTAACAAATCAATCTTGAGGATGGAGGGGGGCGCTGGCCCCCTCTACCTACTACTCCACTGCCCTTATCATCGCTCTCTGTGTCAAAGTTGACAGGCCTGACACTGCCGGGAATGCTGGCCAACCGGTGCTCGACTCCAATGTGCGACGTCAGCCTCTCACCACCATCGATCTCTCTGTTCCCGAAAACGTAAGCTTCTATCAGTTCCCCCTCTCTCCAAGATCGATGTCATCCCTCCCTAGTTTAGAACAAAATTAGACTGAACCCTATCTCAGATCGAGGTTGGCCTGCAAAACAATTGGTTGTTCCCACTGAGATTTGCTATATATGATTGGTATGGGGGAATAAGAAAAGGACTGGCCTGATAGAGACTGGGTTGTTCCCGTTGGAATTTGCTACAATGGTACAAGGAACTTTCTGCATACGCAAGTCATATTGCAGTAGTACTGCATACGCAAGTCATATTGCAGTAGTACATGGTTTTCTTCGGTGGGTTCGCATGTGTTGATGATCTCCCAGATCTTATATTTACTAATTGAAAACTCTTTTTGATGCCTCCACGTTAATCGAGAGAGAAATCTTAGAAATTCTCACAAAAAAAACAAAACATCAAAAAATAAAGTAAAATAAAAAAGAGGGCCGTCAGATCTAACATGCTCTAATTACCGACCATGCCATTATGAATAAAAATAGCTAAATTCATAATAATAAAAAATAATTGAAAATACCCCTCATACTTATTTCTAAATTACCCACCATGCCATTATGAGTCAAAAAATAATTAAATCCAAAATAATAAAAAATAGCCAAAGAAAACCCTCACACCTATTTTTAAATTATCCACCATAACATTCCGAGTCCAAAAATAACTAAATTATGAATAATAAAAATAGCCAAAAATAAGTTAATTCATATTTTGAATTTACCCCATGCCACTTGAGTCCAAATATAGCAAAATTTGGTAATAAAATAGCCAAAAATACACCTAATTCTTATATCTAAATTACCCACTTTGCAAAATGCTGAGTAATAAGGATTCTATTTAAATATTCCAAACATAATAAAAATATGTAAAATTAATAATAAAATCAAATGGAAGTCAATATAATTTCCCTTAAAAAAAGCCCATAATGATTGTTTGATGTTTGTCTGCCCTACCATAGTCATTTTTCACGAAAGCTTAGTGAAAGTAGTAACATGTATTCTACGATATAGTAAAATATAAATTAAAATGGTAATGCTCTTTAGTCGGTGCCATTGCAATAAAGTAAGTGTACGAGGAGTTAAATTTAATGTTTTCCATCACGCCAAGCTTAATGGGAGGTCATCGATAATGGCATAACATATAAACTGTGGTGGCTTTAAAGCTACATTAAGCCATTTACGCAACTTCATGTGCGGTAAAATAAGACCAAGCAAAAAGACTAATATATTATGTATAAAAAGTGTACTACAACACGGATTTAATTAAAGGATATTGTTAATTGACTTAAACCGATTGGAAAGTCATATGACGTTGATATTGCATCTACTATC
The DNA here is from genome assembly GCA_012490785.1 of Eragrostis nindensis. Taxonomy (NCBI): domain Eukaryota; kingdom Viridiplantae; phylum Streptophyta; class Magnoliopsida; order Poales; family Poaceae; genus Eragrostis; species Eragrostis nindensis. The sequence goes on from JAAXCT010002390.1 coordinate 56,581, forward strand.
AAATATAGTCTAACACATAGTCACATACTCATTATCAATAATAAAATTGAAATGCGATATAAAATTTCGTAGTTTAAAATATAGATTTAATACTAAAAAACTAGCATTCAATTTACTCTATCATTATGCTTGCAAAAGTATTTTTTAAATAAAAATCTATCTATTTATATGTCTTTCTAATTTCTAGCTCATGCGGTGCACGGGTTGAAAGGCTAGTGTAGGAGTAATAGATCAAGCTTGTTTTTAAAATATGAAACTATCCATTTTATTGTTACTAGGAACACTATAACTTGTCAGTGAGAAGTTTAGTACTACCTCCGTCCCTAAATATAGGGCGTTGTTGACTTTCAGACATCACGTTTGACCACTCGTCTTATTTAAAACTTTTATGAAAATAATGTTTATTTTGTTATGATTTGTTTATCAGTAGATATATTTTAAATGTAACATAATTATTTCTATATTTTTATTAATTTTTTGAATAAGATGAATGGTCAAACGTGGTGTCTGGAAAAGTCAAACGCCCTATATTTAGGGACGGAGGGAGTACCTTTTGAGCACAGTACGGTATAGACACATGCAGCGCATTAATTAGGGTGAATCTTTATTCTTTTTTAACAAATGCATAAGAAATCTGTTGGCTGGTCTACAAAACCCAGAGCAGTATTATTGTTGTACCTATTGTTGATTTGCATCCCATTATATGCTGGCTTGTCGGAACCTTCACAGTCTCAGTCTATCTGATGTGGATCCAAAATAGTTGGCCTTGTTCGTTTCTAGCCCATTCACTATTCTGGCATGTCTATTTCCGGCCATTAATTTTCTTTTCTTTTATTTTTTTGGCTAATTAATTTTAATGCACATGAATTTATTCTATCCCACTTGCAAACATAAGTTCCAAAGAAAATAGATTATCTATAATCTATATCTATATATTCTTTATAAGTGCAACCAACTAAGAGTTATTAACTCTTATTTCTCTCAACTCTCATGCAGCCACATCACCTCAATTATTCCCACCGTCCGATGCGACATGGAGCATTTCTCCTACTCGTTGGATGCAATGTTTTTGCTTCTGTGTTGGTCATCCCATCCTAGCATCATTCTCCAACCCATTAACCAACCATAATATCTTCAGTTTGCAACGGATGGGAAGTTTTTCTTACAACAATATATCCCATCCTAGCGTCATTCTCCCCCACCCATTACCGGCCATAATTTCTTCAGTTTGCAAAAACTGATGGGAAGTTTTTGTTTTACAACAATATGATCTCAGCCATTAATTGCTTCAGTTTGGACCCGCATGCTCTCATGTACATTATCCTCCCCATGAACCATACAAATGGTCATCTCCGGTTCTCATTTGCTTTCTATGAGAGGTAAGAAGATTACTAGGCCACCGAGAGTCCAAGACAAGGATGAAGGAATAATAGGATCGTTCATAGGTCTGCTGATTTTGTCATTTCTCATCCTAAATTTCCTTCAGCATACTGACAACTTATACGTTATGTTTTCCATGTCCGCTTTCCTCTAAGGTGTGTTCAAATCTGTCTTTTCATTTTGCTTCACCCATTATTCCAAACTCTTAAAATTATTTTAATTTCTTATCTATACCGACAACTGCTCATGATTATACTTCTTATTTTCAATGTCTCAAACAGGGGATCATCATATTTTGCATCTGACAATATGCCAGGATCAGTTTTATGCTACATCCCCTCAAGAGTTAGATTTGTTGGTGTGTAACTATTTGCAGTTTTGTTTTTACAACAATATCCCAGCTATTAATTTCTTCAGTTTGCACCCGCATGCTTTCATCCACGTTAAGGTTAGCTACAGATAGTCCAAGACAAGCATGTAGGATTAACGCTTCAGCAGATTTTTCTTTTGTCATCCCAAATTTCCTTCTGCGAACAGAAGACCTATACTTCGTCTTCTATCTATAAGGTGCGCACCTAATATCTGATCAGTTGTAAAAATGAGTGCACTACATATTCATTTCACCTATAAGGTGCGCAACTAAAAATAGACAAACTCCACCCCCCACTCCTTCATGTAGTGCACTCATTTTGGTTTGTTTAATCTATATACTTTTCCCCCAACAGTGCCTTCTTTCTCATGTTATCATATATCATTGTTTTTTTACACGTATTTTCTCTAAGTAACAGCAGTAATGGTAACTCTTTCTCAATAACCAGAGGCACCATACGTTTGTCATTCACATTCTCATTTCGGAGAGTTAATGCCTTCTGACCATCATATTCTCATTGTTGCCTACATAAACAAAGAAGAATCGTGTCTCAGCCGAGATGACTCGGGAATAAAAGTTATAGATAACCACATATATGTACTTTGAGATGTTTAATCCAATTGATGTTGCTGCTGTAAGGATCGTGTGACCGAGAGGGAGGGTGAATCGGTGCACTCTAGAATCTATTTCCAAACACTAACACCCAAGCAACTCCTAGTGAGTAGTTCTACTAACAAGGTAGAGCACACTAAGGAGTATCCTTACCCTATATAGCTAGTGGATATAGATAACACAAGCACACCACACTAGCAACCTAGCACAAGATCATTTAGAATGTGAAGCTTCCTATTGTATGGTAGCATAGAAATCACCGTGTGAATAGCATGCTCATCACTAATTTTGTCCTCTCCTTCAAAAGAGTTCACTCTAGCCACCAAAACAAGATGTCTCTTCCAACAATCAAGCCAAGACTCCTCATCTCTCTTATAGTACTCATCATACATGTTGAAGAGGAGATAATGAGCCCGACCGGCAAGACCCGGTCATACAAGATGTAGTAGTCTTCAAAGAGGGATGGCAAGACTTTTCCCTTCATGTGATACTCTTTGATAGGCTTCGGGTCGTCATCACCATCACCTGAACAAGCATCATCACAATAGAAAGTGGGAATCTTGTTCTCATCATCTTCATCCTCTTCCTCATCATCACTTGTGTAGAGCACTTGGCTCTGATACCACTATATAAGTAAATGCATGTAGTAAAGGAGAAGGGATAGAGAATGCTCATGATTTTTCCCGTAGTCTTGGAAGGATGGCGCGTCAAGCCACTCTAACTAATTGCACAAGTAAAGGATACATAACTAGAGAGTACATGTGCACTATGTGATAGTAATCAAGCAAGGATAACCATGTGCTAGGACTTGCACATGCTAGGAGCAAGGCATACATGAGCATATAAGAACAACCTAGCATAGATACAAGATAAGCTCAACAACTCCTACACAAGCTAGTGTATAAGGTAATGGCACTCAAGCATTCTAGCAAGCATAAGGGTAACATAAACGAAAGCTCAAGCAAGTCCTATGCATGCTAGTGTATATGATAAGATAGAACATAAACTAGCATGCAACAAGTAACACATGGGGAAGCTCAAGCCAGTGATCATAACAACGAGATAGATACAACATAAAGCATAACAAGATCACTAGATGATAACAAGCAAGTGTATGAGCTATGAGCAAGTAGGTACACATAAGGAAAGCGCATAACACTAGAGATAACGAAGAGCTAGCACACGGAAACAATCATCAAGCAATCATATGATAAGCACAAGATCTACTACAGCATATAGGATAAACAAGATAATAATGCAAGTAATAGAGAGTAAGAGTAAGAGATTGCTCATCGATTTTTCCCGTGGTATCGGAAGGATGGCGCCTTCCTCTAGTCCACGTTGGGTCACTCCCGCCGGAGTCTCGACCCCGTCCCCCCGCTCGATGGCGATCCCCTCTAGAGCACACTCCACCCTTTAAGCCGGTGATGTCCCCCAAGAACACGCTTCACTCCTCGAATGAAGTCACGGGCTTCACCCTGCCGCACACCGGCAATGCTCTCCTCCTTGGGACCATCCACCGCTCTTGAGTGAAATCGCGGGCACGTCCCGCTGGGCTTCTCCCGGGTACTCCTCCGAAGGTAAGGCTCCACACTTGATGCGTGCCAAAGGGCGCTCCACTAGTGATGCTTCTTTCGCACGGGAAGCTCCAAGACCGTGTACAAACTTGTATCGGCTTCCACACTCTCTTTGGCAAGCTCAACACCGACGCCTAACCGATCTAGGCCTTGCCATAGACCAAGGGTAACAAACCAAGACCACCTCCCTATGACCACACTAGTCCTAGAGGTGGATGGATGCTCTCAACCCTCTCAAGCACTAAGCTTATTCTTCTTCTCAATCTTCAAGCACCAAGATTCCTCTCTAAATCTTCCCAAAGTGCCTCTCTTTCTTCCTCTTGGCTTCCTCTATGTTTCCCCACTGATAACAATGGCCAAAGGCACCCCAAAGGACCAAGCAACCAGCTATTTATAGCCCTCCACTTAAAAACTAGCCGTTGCCCCGAAATTGTCCAGTCACAGTGAGGACCGGACCGTCCGGTCCTTTGAGGACCGTACCGTACGGTCATCAGCAGACAGCTTGCAGTATTTCAGCAATAACTCCTTGCTCCGAACTCCGATGGAGGTGTACCATATATCAATGGAAAGCTCCTGAAATTACCCACAACTTTCCTTTTGGGCTGAGCTCCAGATTCGGCCATCTTCAAGTCGAACTGTTGACCATACCATACGGTGCTCATGACCGGACCATCCGGTCTCCTCGAGGCAGTCTGTAGTATTTCAGACATAACTCCTAGCTTCAAACTCCGATAGAGGTGCACCATATACCGATGGAAAGCTCTTGAAAATCTCTACAACTTTACTTTTGGATCGTTCTCCAGATTCTGACATCTTCATAGCTAAAAGACCACCGGACGGTCTGGTCCTTAAGATAGGACGGTCCGGTCTCCATTTTTTCTACAGAATCTGCTTCACTGTTCTTCTTCCTCCTTTAGTGATCGTACCGTCCGGTCCCTAGGACCGTACCGTCCGGTCTCCACTTCTCATTTCCAACAGAAACTTTGTCTTCTCTGTTGCTTCTCCCAATAGGGACCGTACCATACGGTCTCTTTGACCGTACCGTCCGGTCTATAGTCTGGTCTCTATTTTCTCAGCTTCCAGAACCTTGTCTTCTCTGTCTGGATCTCTATTAGAGAGCGTACCATACGGTCTCCTTGACCGTACCGTCCGGTCTTCTCTACTGAAGCTGAACTTGATCATTTCTTCGATTCTTACTTCCAAACTTCATCCACTTGGCTCTTCTTCTCCTCTGCTGCCACCCTAGTGCCTGAGAGACTCTTTGAGCATCCACTCACCTCTACCACTAGTGTGACCTAAGAGAAACGACTCGATACCCCTTGATAGTCCGGTTTTTCCTATAGACTCAAGCCTACATCTACACCAAGCCAACACTTGCTTGGATCTAGCATGTCCTTAGCCTTGATCCATCTCCTCAAGCGCGACCTCCAACAAGTCCTTGATCCTTGTCGTGATCCATCAACGATGCTTCTTCGTATGACCTAAAGAATATGTATGAACACCTTTTCTATATCCAGAGATGTTAGTCACAATGATCTAGTTGTCACAAAGGACAACCCGACCGAAGCATCATATAATGTGCATAGGATATAAGACAAGAGCATCATCACATAATAGACAAGATCATCATGGCATATGATATAAAGCAAGACCAACAAGATGATTAAGAGTATGTCAAAGTATAATATACATAGAAGAACACATGACGTACTCACTTTGTCTCTTACCTCATGTGCGTAGTAGTTACCTCGTAGAGTAGTCCTCATGTTCACTTCTTCTCTTTATCAACTTCCTTGCAACCTTTGAGGTGTTGGCACTCCAATAGTATATCACTACATCCATGAGACTAAACATCTTGCATACTAGCAAACCTTGTTAGTCTCATTGACCATGTTGACATCAATCACCAAAACCTATGAACCATGCTCTAGGTTCATTGATCTTACAATCTCCCCTTTTTTGGTGATTGATGGCAACACAACCAAAGCAAGAGATAATAGATAGAATGAAGCACAACAACTTGATTGTATTGACAACATAAAATACCTTTGCTCATACCTCATGTACTTGATTGAATCTTCACTTCTTGGTTGCAACTACTTCTCCCATTAGCATGTTCTCCCTATTTGTGCCTCATGTCTCTTCTCTTTCCGTAACTAATTGCTTTGGTGGATATTCTTCTCCCCCTTTGACATCAAGCACCGAAAAGGGACAAACAAGGCAAACATTAAAAGCACAAGGGAACTTCATAGATAGTGATCCTTTGGATATGGACGTGATATGGATCAAAATCATGAAGCCTCATAACATAGACTAAACTCCCCCTAGATTTGTGCATACATGTGATGGAAGGCAAAGTATATGCACAATTTAACAATTAAGTCAAGTGGGGGACCTTACGCTATGTTATGGAAGGTAGCTAGATAGATAATGCAAGAATAAAGGAAAACCATTACCTTCTCGCAAGAATGAAAAACTTAGCATACCTTCGAGGATGTGATTGCTTTACAATGCCATATAGAATGTATCATTGAGAATAATGGCACCTCAAAGAAGATGATCATCAATTCATTGCATCTCAACATGCATGGATGATCATTCCTATCAAGAGACTACAAAGATAAACTTGCAAGTCCATTAGTCTCAAGAATCTCAAGATATAGGATAGGCTCCCCCTAAAGTTATGCATCACATGCACTTTGTCGATAAAGACAAGTCAAGGAGATTACCCTATATCTCGGATCATGGCATATAAAGAGATATGAAATGAGCGCATAAATAGACGCCACTTGCAAATGATATGAGTGAAAGCATGCAAGACTTTACCACTTGTAAAAGCATATACATATGAAGCAAACGACAAGGGTAAAGCAACTCAACAACAACAAGGCATCATTCAAGAAATAAAAGGACACTACACACATGATGGTAAGAAGACAAGCATGCAAGTCATTGCTCAAGATAAGATACCATTTGAAAGATAAGCAATATATAGCAACAAAAGGTACCACAAGATAAAACTAAGCACATAGAGCAAACAACAAGCATAAAAGAGCGATGATATGAAAAGGAACAATACGCAATCAAGCACAAACATATCATCACGAGATGCATATAAAAAAAAGGCAATATAGGATGAAGGAGATGTTACCTTGATGTTCCGGTCGAGGCAAGTCATAGCTCATAAGATGTCACAAGTTAGAGCAAAAACTCATACACAAGTGAATATAAAGCACAAGGAGCTATGACAAGCACTAATGCCAAAAAGACAAGGGTATAAGAAGATTACCTTCTTTCTTACCTTGTAGAATTCTGCTCCCTCTTGACAAATGCACTCACCTCAAGATTGCTGAGAAGATCGATCATCTTGATCACTTGATCTTCATGAGCGCCAACTCCCCCTTGAGGTGATCTAGATGTCTTCATCATCTTCGCTCCTATTTCTTGTTTCTTATGCCTCCCCCTTGTTCCTACAATTGATCTTACAATAGAGAAAAGAACAAGAAGGGCAAACGTTTAAATGCACACAAGAGCTTCATGAACTATGTCCTTTGGAGTGGAAGGCATTTGGACCATGATCATGAAAGCCTCATAACATAGGCTAAACTCCCCCTAGAGTTATGCATACTTCTAATGGATGGCAAGATATATGCATTCCATTGTGTGAAACACATAGGGTAGTTTAAACTATGTTATGGATGGCAGCTAGAACAAAAGATAATTGAAAGATATCGGTTCTAGGCATACCTTTCGGAGAGAAGACATTATGACATGTAACCTCATGATAAAAACTAAAACAAAGAACACATGAGTGAAAGACTCCTTTATGATTTCCTATATGCAATGCATGAAACAAGCATATAATACAAATGCAAGGGGAATTTAAACATGCCATGATGAATGCATGCAAGATTAAAGACAATGCATAAAGGAAACCTACTCAAGGTCAAGTTTGAACCTCTCTCAAGCTTACTCACTATGAGCCAAACCTTACCCTGAGTCCATCGGTCCACCAACTCAAGCATCCCCCATACTCATAGCTATCTTGAGAAAGTTAGACCTCGGACTAATATTTTTGTGCTTTTCTTTTAGGTTTTTATATGATGCATGAAGGAATGCAAAACATACTAGTTCACAAAGGAGCTACTAAAAAGCAAAGGAACTAAAAGCGAAGGAAGACTACACTATGATAAACGATACCTCCTTAAAGAGTAGATGCCGTCGTTCATGCCCTTTGCACTTGTGGTGGCCTTCAATGATCTCCATGTATTGAACTCGGTCCACCACCTCCATCACCTTAAGTGTTGTACTTGGACGCCTCCATGTGATTGACCGGCTTCATCCGGTCCACTAAGTTCTTTGGCACCCAAAGCATCCTCATCTTTCTCCTCTTGTCCAATGCTCCTATGGACTTTGCCTTCACAACACTACATTCACATCTTATAACAAAAAGTGAGTGTTGTCAAGGTAAAGTAAATAATCAAATGAAAATATAGGAGCTTTAGGAATCAAACGATCTTTTGTTGAATGGCCACTTATGCAACTGAAAGGATCAAGGGCACCGAGAGGGGGGGTGAATCGGTGTGTCAACAATTTCTCCCAAGCGTACTTTAGGCGTGAAGCTAGCAAGACTAGATATGGTGATAACAAAAGCAAGCGATGCACGCACACAATCTAGTCTATGCAACAAGCAACACCCTAGCTAGCAATTCTACCAAGTAGTAAAGAGATACCCTATCAAGCAATTCTACTAGCACGTGAAGAAAATGCGGAAGCGTAAATGCTAGTAAGTAAAGGAGATAAGGATAGGAATGCTCATGATTTTTCCCGTGGTCTCGGAAGGATGGCGCCTTCCCCTACTCCACGTTGGGTCACTCCCGCCGGAGTCTCGACCCCGTCCCTCCGCTCGAAGGCGATCCCTCCTAGAGCACACTTCACCCTCCTAGTGAAGTCCTGGTGAAGAACGGTACTTGTGTGAAGGTCCTGCCTCTCTGGTCAAACCAGCAAACGTGGACGACGACGGCCCCGCCGTAGGTGCACCAGCAGGTGAGATGGGAGCCGTGAGTAAGGTGCTGTAGTACTGTCCCTGACTGGATGACTGTCCTCCCTGTGTCTGAGCAAAATGCTGCTGCTGCTGCTGTAGCTGCTGAAACTGTACTGTATCTGGTGGCAGCACACCTGGGAAAGTGATAGAAGGGAACGACGGGAGACCTGGCAGTGCCTGTCCAAAGAGACGAAGGGTCTGTGCAATCGCCTCAAAGCCTGTGAACAACGAAGACATGCCAGAAGCCATCTCCCTCTGAGTGAGTACGACACTGTCTAGCATCTATCAATCCCTCTCCCTATCCTCTCTCTGACTCTGGAGCTCTCTACGGATAGCTGCAAGCTCTGCACGTAGTACTGAGTCTGTCTGAGCTGGAGCTGTAGCTGAGCCTGAAGGTCCTGCTCTAGAGTCCAGAGTCACGTCCTCAGGAATGGACTCCGTATGGCTACCAGTCTGGATATGCTGCTCTGTCTCGGTAGCCGTGTCACCTAGGCCCTGTGAAGAACTCCCCTGCGAAGCTGACTCCGGGTAGCAACCCGTCTGTCGGAGGCAGGTAAGGGAGTGTACGCTGTGGTCACCTTGGGCAGCTCATCGTAGTCCTCCTGAGACAGCAACTGTAGCCTCATCAGAATATAGCAAATCAGTAGAGCGAAGGCTAAGTGTCTGGCAGCTATGCTCTCTGCAATGACGTCCTCCATCTGGCTCAGTATCAAATCAACTAAGTCAAAGCCTCTGTGCCTCAGTATCAACATAACCACCCACTGTGAAAGGATAGAGAACTGATCCCTGTAACCACTCCTGGGCACAATAGTCCTGCTCAAGATACTCCTGAGAACTCTGCCCTCGTGTGTAAGTCTGGTGTGAGCTCGGCTGAAGTTCTCCGGGTGAGGTGGAGGAAAGGCAATGCTCATATCCTCATCAGACGGTAGGTGTCCCCCAAGAGGTCTGCGGGGAGGCTCCATCCCTGGGTGAGCAAGTGGAAACACCCTAGTCTCGTGCTGAACAGTCTCAAGGGCCTCTACGAGGTTCTCCCTCGTCACTCTGTGGGGCTGCCCTCTGAGCATGAACCATATAGCTGAGCGATCTGGGGCAATCCAAAGAGAAGCATAGAAGTCCATCACTATGTCATAGTCCCATCTCATCTGTGTGGTGATGATCTCCTCGATGCCCGGGATATAGGTCAAGTGCTGTGTGAAGTCTGTCCCGGCACCTCTGCTGGCAGCCTGTATGCTGCAGTGCTGGTGAGTGACAAAGAGCTTGTCAGCTCCACCAGTCCGCAGTCTGCTCCTCAGACCAGCTGCTATCCTCTGCTGAAGTAAGGTCCAGAAGCGACCTCCTGCCTGTGGGTCCCTCCTAGCAGGTACCCAAGTCTCCACACTGACTCTCCTGAACTTCTTGAGGACGGGGCCTGGCAGCCTGAGAGCGTCCTCAGCAAGCACGTCCCTGAGTGTGGCACTCCTGTCAAGAGCACAGAACTTCACGGCCATCCTCTGCCTGTCACCCTCTGTGACCTCACCACCTCAGCTGGAGGAACTCTCCTCCTCTGCCTCTGACTGCACCTGCTGAACCTGCGCGGTCCTCGACGTACCAACCTCGCGGGTGGACGGAGTCCGCTGCATTGTGGCTCTAGCCCTGGAAGACCTCCTCAGAGTCTCCCCCTGTCCTCCAGCAGGTGTGTCCCTGATCCGGAACCCTGTGTCTCTGCCAGAAGGTATGTCAATCTCTGCTGCCCTGAGAGCTCGATCCCACTCTGGGTCACCTGTCCTCTGCTTCTTCTTCTTGAGCTGTGGATCTGGAGCCTTGGCCTTGCCCTTGTCTCAGTCACCTCTGCCTCTGCCTCTGCCTCTGCCACCTGCCATCTCTGCTGACTGGCCTGCAGACAAGATAGGGCGAGTGAGCTTGGCTCACCAACCCGTCCACTGACAAGCTGACTGCCAAAGATAGGACTAAGGGCTTGGCCCTCAATCCGTCCACTGTCTCTGCTCTGCTGTCAACTGCCCACTGTCCGCTGACCACTGCCACTGCACGATACTCTATAAGCAAGAATAACCTACTATAATCTATAAGCAAGAATAGTAGGTAAGCGCGTAAATCTAGATGAAGTCCTAGCGCAGAGGTGAAGGACACAATGCCGGCAAATATGCAATAAGGAACTACGGCATTGTCGATTATGAGTGGCGATCGACTAGTGTACATAGATCATATGCAATAGACACAATGTACCACTAATCGAGGAATATACTAAGTGTCGAGCTAGTAAATAGTATGTAATCGGAAAAACGACACAAAGTGACCAACTACCAACATGTCATAGATAAATGAAGTGCAATACTCGAACACTATGACAGCAGTAGGCAAATGACCTCAATTGCGAAGCAGTTCATAGCAATGTATACCAATTCGCAATAAAGGTTTGATTTTTGGAGTGATTTTCTAGGGATTTTAATCGACGAAGGCGAGATAGGCTCCAGCCCTAGATAGGAAATGTAACCGAGGCTACTGTGCAACCATTTTGACCCCAAGAGTCTCACCAGAGCAATCGGAACGACGATGATCGTCGGAGTGGAGGTGTGGTGCTAAGGTCCAGTGAGACGCCGGGGAGAAGAATGGTTCGTCACGCGCGACCCGCTCGGGGACGCGCGCAAGTGTGGAGCTCCTCGACAGGCTGGTCGTCGGCGAGGTCGTCCTCGGCTCCGGCGACGGCGCGCGCAGGCAAGATGGAGCGGCGGTGGCTGCGGCGCGGCGGTGGCGCTAGGGTTTGCAGGGCGCGAGCGCGGGCGCGTGTGGTGGTGAAGCAGCGCGGCGGCGAGTGGCTGAGGTGGTGCTGTGGTGAAGCTCGTCGGCGGTGGGCTCGTCGGCGGCTGGTGGCGCGAGAAGGGAGAGCGGTGGCGGGAGCAGTGAGCGCGGTGAACGGCGGCGGTGATTGAGAACGATGCACAGTAAGACATAGAAATCCCGTTATGATAGGTTAAGTTTGAATCAATGGTCAGGATCGATCCAACACAGAATCAACGGATAAGATTGAAACTGATCTCCCGATGAAGTTAACCAGACCGTATGGTACGGTCCTAGGGATCGTATTGTACGCTCTCTTCTTTAACCCTAACAGTTAGCTATAGAGACCGTATTGTACGGTCTTCAGGACCGTATTGTCCGGTCTCCATTCTGCCTCAGGTTTTGAAGGATCTCGTGCAAAAGCACACCGATTGTACGGTCCCTTTGACCGTATTGTACGGTCTAGTCCAGAAAAGCTGATTTTCAAGGAATTTCCTTCTAAGTCCAAGTTTCTTACTCAAAAACCAAATAAACACCAAACATGGACTAGAAGGGGAACTCTCAACCACTCCTTTGAAAATAAACCAATACAGGTTGTGCATAGGCTTATAGTAATTTTTCAATCGGCAAATAAGAAGCATCCAATAAGAATCAAAAGAGATAAAACCTAAGGAGGGGTATGTATGAGCCCTTTGCCTATGATCCGTGCAAGTAGATTTAACCTTGAGGATCATTTAGCAAGACTCAATGGGCATGAAGCGCAATTCTTTTCTTTAGTCACACTTCTATGAGATGTGAGATCATATTGCGAATGAAGTACTTCCACATAGTGTGACAACTCCTTTGTGATTTCCTATATGCAATGCATGAGACAAGCATATCATACAAATGCAAGGAAAGTAAATATGCCATGTGATATGCAAGCAAAGTTAAGACAACGCATAAAGGAAACCTACTCAAGGTCAAGTTTGAGCCTCTCTCAAGCTTACTCACTATGAGCCAAACCTTGCCTTGAGTCCATCGGTCCACCAACTCAAGCATCCCCCATGCTCATAGCTATCTTTCCGAGTCCATCACAAGTAATATATGAAGAATCAAAAATAGATGAACTAGAAGAAAAAGTGTTACTCTTTTTAAGGATGGATTGATGTTCCTCCTCAGAACCTTGAACTTGTCGTTGAGCCTTTTGTGATCAACCTTGAGCTTGTCGTAACTCTCATCCAAGGTTATGAGAGAGGTGGAAAGGTGCTTGATCTCATCCTCTAGTAACTTGGACTTCTCCTTGAGCTTCATGTGGTCTTCCTCAAGCTTGGCATAGTCCTCATCAAGAGCCTTGTGAGAGATGGATATGTCCCTAAGTTCACCTTCAAGTTGACGGACTCGGAAAGCGGCCACTTCTTGTCCCTCCTTCTCCAACCGAGCAATGGTCTTGTCCCTCTTCTTGATCATCTTGCCGGTTAGGAGAATGCTATCCAAGAGTTTCTCATATGTGGGCTTATCCTCCTCACCAAACTCTTCATCGGACTCGCTCTTCTCACCTTCACTACTATCATCATCTTTGGCCATCAAGCAAGTAGGTGGTGGAGGTAGAGTCTCGGAGATGTTGGTGAGAGCTATGCCGGCCATCTTCTTTCCCTTGGAGGATGAGTCATCACTTTCTTCTTCTTCACTATCATCATCCGTGTCCCACTCTCCAACAAAGAGTCCCTTGCGAGATGATATTCTCTTGTCTTCGCCTCTAGAGCTTTCCTTCTTGACAAACCTCTTCCTTGCCTTGTACTTGCTTCTAGGGTCTTCTTCTTCATCATCGCTTGACTCTTGAGTCTTATTCTTGCTCTTCTTGATTGGCTTCGGACATTCCTTGGCAAAGTGACCCTTCTCCCCACAATTGTAGCACTCGGCATCTTTCTTGTTGATGAATCTTCTCTTGAAGAAGTTGCTTCTCTTCATGAGGAGTGCTAGGTCATTTGGATGAAGTTGCAACAAGTCTTCAACATCTTCTTCAAGCTCTTCACCACTTGAATCTTGAGTTACCACCTTCTTCATCTTCTTGCTTGACCCCTCGGATGCAAAAGCAAGATTCGAGGGCTTCTCATCAAGTTTCTTGTCAAGGTTGTAGCTCTCGAAGGCGGTGATCTTCCCAAGTAGCTTGTGGGTGGTGAGGTCTCGCATGTCGCTGTTGAAAAGACATGTGATGAGTGCTCCATATTTCTCCCTTGGGAGAATCCTCATGATCTTCCGCACAAGGTCACCATCATCAATCTTGTCCTTCACACCGAGAGAGTTGATATCCTCTACAAGCACATTCAAGCGAGAGTAAGTGTCATTGATTAGCTCATTTGAAGACATGGCAAGGTCATCATATTTGTTCTTTAGCACATAGTATCTTTCCTCTTTCACATCCGTGGAACCCTCATGAATTTGTTGAATTTGTGTCCATTCTTCGTGAGCGTGTACCGCGGACTTGACTCGAGCAAAGACCTCTTTAGTGATTGCTTTCAAACAAGGCATTTTTAGCTTTAGCATTTGCCTTTGCGAGATTCACATCAAGAGTACCAATGGGAGTCCTTAGAGAGACACCGGAACTTGTCACCTCCCATGCGATAGGATCGAGAGCCTCGAGGTAAGCTTGCATGCGAGCTTTCCAATAGGCATAGTCGGTCCCATCGAACGGGGACGGTCCACTTCCTCCCTGCATCCTTACTCAAGGCGGTTAAGCCCTATTTGAGCAACGAGGCTCTGATACCACTTGAAAGGATCAAGGGCACCGAGAGGGGGGGTGAATCGGTGTGTCAACAATTTCTCGCAAACGTACTTTAGGCGTGAAGCTAGCAAGACTAGATACAGTGATAACAAAAGCAAGCGATGCGCGCACACAATCTAGTCTATGCAACAAGCAACACCCTAGCAAGCAATTCTACCAAGTAGTAAAGAGACACCCTATCAAGCAATTCTACTGGCACATGAAGTAAATGCGGAAGCGTAAATGCTAGTAAGTAAAGGAGATAAGGATAGGAATGCTCATGATTTTTCCCGTGGTCTCGGAAGGATGGCGCCTTCCCCTACTCCACGTTGGGTCACTCCCGCCGGAGTCTCGACCCCGTCCCTCCGCTCGAAGGCGATCCCTCCTAGAGCACACTTCACCCTCCGAGTGAAGTGTAAGGATCGTGTGACCGAGAGGGGGGGGGGTGAATCGGGCACACCATGAACTAAAACTTTTTGCACTTCTAGCTACTCTTTCTATTTGCACAAGTAAAGGATACATAACTAGAGAGTACATGTGCACTATGTGATAGTGATCAAGCAAGGATAACCATGTGCTAGGACTTGTACATGCTAGGAGCAAGGTATTCATGAGCATATAAGAACAACCTAGCATATGACGATATACAAGATAAGCTCAACAAGTCCTACACATGCTAGTGTATAAGGTAAAGGCACTCAAGCATTCTAGCAAGCATATGGGTAACACATACGGAAGCTCAAGTAGGTCCTACACATGCTAGTATATAAGATAGATAGACAAACAAACTAGCATGCATACAAGTAACACAAGGGAAAGCTCAAGCTAGTGATCATGACAACAAGATAGATACAATATAACGCATAACAAGATCACTAGATGATATCAAGCAAGTGTATGAGCTATGAGCAAGTAAGTACACATAAGGAAAGCGCATATCACTAGAGATAACATAGAGCTAGCACACGGAAACAATCATCAAGCAATCATATGATAAGCACAAGATCTACTACATGTATATAGATAAACAAGATATAAGTGCAAGTAGTGAGAGTAAGAGTAAGAGATTGCTCATCGATTTTTCCCGTGGTCTCGGAAGGATGGCGCCTTCCCTACTCCACGTTGGGTCACTCCCGCCGGAGTCTCGACCCCGTCCCTCCGCTCGATGGCGATCCCCTCTAGAGCACACTCACCCTTTAAGCCGGTGATGTCCCCTAAGAGCACGCTTCACTCCTCGAGTGAAGTCACGGCTTCACCCCGCCGCACACCGGCAATGCTCTCCTCCTTGGGACCATCCACCGCTCTTGAGTGAAGTCGCGGGCACGTCCCACCGGGCTTCTCCCGGGTACTCCTCCGAAGGTAAGGCTCCGCACTTGATGCGTGCCAAGGGCGCTCCACTAGTGATGCTTCTTTCGCACGGGAAGCTCCAAGACCGTGTACAAACTTGTGTTGGCTTCCACACTCTCTTTGGCAAGCTCAACACCGATGCCTAACCCGTCTAGGCCTTGCCATAGACCAAGGGTAACAAACCAAGACCACCTCCCTATGACCACCACTAGTCCTAGAGGTGGATGGATGCTCTCAACCCTCTCAAGCACTAAGCTTTCTTCTCCAAATCTTCTCCATGTGCTTCTCCTCTCTCTCAAGCACCAAGATTCTCTCTAAAGACTCTCCATGTGCTTCTCTTTGCATCCTCTGGCTCCCCTGTGTTTCCCCACTGATAACAATGGCCAAAGGCACCCCAAAGGGTCAAGCAACCGGCTATTTATAGCCCTCCACTCAAAAACTAGCCGTTGCCCCGAAAGTGTCCAGTCTCAGTGAGGACCGTACAATTGACCGTACTGTACGGTCATCAGTGGACAGCCTACGGTCATCAGTGGACAGCCTACAGTATTTCAGCGATAACTCCTTGCTCCGAACTCCGATGGAGGTGTAACACATATCAATGGAAAGCTCTTGAAATTCCCCACAACTTTCCTTTTGGGCTGATCTCCCAATTCGGTCATCTTCATGTCCATATATTGACCGTACAATACGGTGCTCATGACCGGACAGTCCGGTCTCCTCCAGGCAGTCTGTAGTATTTTGGATATAACTCCTAGCTCCGAACTTCGATGGAGGTGCACCATATACCGTTGGAAAGCTCTTGAAATTCTCTACAACTTTCCTTTTGGGTCAATCTCCAGATTCTGACATCTTCATGGCCAAAAGACCACCGGACTGTCCGGTCTCCATTCTGACCGTATTGTACGGTCTCTAGGACCGTACCGTCCGGTCTCCTTTCCTCATTTCCAACAGAAACTTCGTCTTCTCTGTTGCTTCTTCCAATAGGGACCGTACCGTACGGTCTCTTTGACCGTACCGTCCGGTCTATAGTCCGGTCTCTATTTTCTCAGCTTCCAGAACCTTGTCTTCTCTGTCTGTTTTCCCATAGGGACCGTACCATACGGTCTCTTTACCGTATTGTCCGTCTTCTCTGCTGAAGCTGATCTTGATCATTTCTTCGATTCTTGCTTCCAAACTTCATCCACTTGGCTCCTCTTCTCCTCTGCTGTCACCCTAGTGCCTGAGAGACTCTTTGAGCATCCACATACCTCTACCACTAGTGTGACCTAAGAGAAACGACTCGATCCCCCTTGATAGTCCGGTTGTTCCTGTGGACTCAAGCCTACATCTACACAAGCAAACACTTGCTTGGATCTAGCATGTCCTTAGCCTTGATCCATCTTCTCAAACCGCGACCTCCATCAGTCCTTGATCCTTGTCGTGATTCATCAATGAGCTTCCATCTTCTGCCTAATGACAATGAGACCTAAAGAATATGCATGAACACCTTTCCTACATCCACAGATGTTAGTCACAATGATCTAGTTGTCACAAAGGACAACCCGATCGAAGCATCATATAAAGTGCATAGGATAAAAGACAAGAACAACATCACGTAATAGACAGATCATCATGGCATACGATATAGGTAAGACCAACATGATAATCAAGAGTATGTCAAGGTATATGATACATACAAAGACCATGACATACTCACCTTGTCTCTTACCTCATGTGCGTAGTAGTTACCTACCTCGTAGAGTAGTCCTCATGTTCACTTCTTCTCTTTATCAACTTCCTTGCAACCTTTGAGGTGTTGGCACTCCAATAGTATATCACTACATCCATGAGACTAAACATCTTGCATACTAGCAAACCTTGTTAGTCCCATTGACCATGTTGACATCAATCACCAAAACCTATGAACCATGCTCTAGGTTCATTGATCTTACAATCTCCCCCTTTTGGTGATTGATGGCAACACAACCAAAGCAAGAGATAATAGATAGAATGAAGCACAACAACTTGCCTCGGATGTATTGACGACATAGAATACCTTTGCTCATACCTCATGTCCTTGATCGAATCTTCACTTCTTGGTTGCAAGTACTTCTCCCCATTAGCATGTTCTCCCTATTTGTGCCTCATGTCTCTTATCATTCCGCAACTACTTGCTTTGGAGGATATACTTCTCCCCTCCCCCTTTGACATCAAGCACCGAAAAGGGACAAACAAGGCAAACGTTAAAAGCACAAGGGAGGTTCATAGATAGTGATCCTTTGGATGTGGATGAGATATGGATCAAAATCTTGAAGCCTCATAACATAGACTAAACTCCCCCTAGATTTGTGCATACATGTGATGGATGGCAAAATATATGCACAATTTAACAATTAAGTCAAGTGGGGGACCTTAAGCTATGTTATGGAAGGTAGCTAGATAGATAATGCAAGAATAAAGGAAAACCATTACCTTCTTGCAAGAATGAAAATTTTAGCGTACCTTCGGGGATGTGATTTCTTTCCGATGCCATAAAGAATGTGTCGTTTGAGTATCATGGCCCTCAAGTGAATCATCATTCTATCAAGGGACTACAAAGATAAACTCGCAAACACATTAGTCTCGAGAAACTCAAGACATAGGATAGACTCCCCCTAAAAGTGCATCACATGCACTTTGTCGATGAAGACAAGTCAAGGAGACTACCCTATATCTCGAATCATGGCATATAAAGAGATATGAAAAAACGCATAAATAGATGCCACTTGCAAAGGATATGAGTGAAAGCATGCAAGACTTTACCACTTGTAAAAGCATATAGATATGAAGCACAAAACAAGGGTAAAGCATCTCAAACACAACAAGTCATCATGCAAGAAATATGAGGATACTACACACATGATGGTAATAAGACAAGCATGCAAGTCATTGCTCAAGATAGATACCATTTGAAAGATAAGCAATATAAAGCAACAAAGGGTACACAAGATAAAGCTAAGCACATGGAGCGAATGACAAGCATGAAAGAGTGATGATATGAAAAGGAACAATACGCAAATCAAGTACAAACATATCATCACGGATATACATACAAGATAGCAAAGTGGATGAAGGAGATGTTACCTTGATGTTCCGGTCGAGGCAAGTCATAGCTCATAAGATGTCACAAGTTAGAGCAAAAGCTCATACCACAAGTGAATGAAAGCACAAGGAGCTATGACAAGCACTAATGCTAAGATGACAAGGGTATAAGAAGATTACCTTCATGCTTACCTTGTAGAAGTCCGCTTCCCTTGACAAATGCACTCACCTCAAGATTGTTGAGAAGATCGATCATCTTGATCACTTGATCTTCATGAGCGCCCAACTCCCCCTTGAGGTGATCTCGATGTCTTCATCATCTTCTCTTCTATTTCTTGTTTCTTGTGTCTCCCCTTTGTTCCTACAATTGATCTTACAATAGAGAAAAAGAACAAGAAGGGCAAACGTCAAATGCACACACGAGCTTCATGAACCATGTCCTTTTGAGTGGAAGGCATTTGGACCATGATCATGAAAGCCTCATAACATAGGCTATAACTCCCCCTAAAGTTATGCATACATATAGTGGATGGCAAGATATATGCATATCATTGTGGGAAACACATGGGGTAGTTTAAACTATGTTTATGGATGGTAGCTAGAACAAAAGATGATTGAATAGATCGGTTCTAGGCATACCTTTCGGAGAGAAGACATTATGACATGTAACTTCATGATAGAAACTAAAACAAAGAACACACGGGTGAAAGACTCCTTTGTGATTTCCTATATGCAATGCATGAACAAGCATATAATACAAATGCAAGGGAATTTAAACATCCATGATGAATGCAATGCAAGATTAAGGACAATACATAAAGGAAACCTACTCAAGGTCAAGTTTTGAACCTCTCTCAAACTTACTCACTATGAGCCAAACCTTGCCTTGAGTCCATCGGTCCACCAACTCAAGCAACCCCCATGCTCATAGCTATCTTGAGAAAGTTAGACCTCGAACTAATATTTTTGTGCTTTTCTTTTAGGTTGTTTACATGATGCGTGAAAGTGCACAACATACTAGTTCACAAAGGAGCTACTAAAAAGCAAAGGAACTAGAACGAAAAGAAACTACACTAAGATACAAGATACCTCCTTGAAGAGTAGATGTTGTCATTCATGCCCTTGACACTCGTGGCGGTCTTCAATGATCTCCATGTATTGAACTCGGTCCACCACCTCCATCACCTCAAGTGTTGTACTTGGGCGCCTCCATGTGATTGACCGGCTTCTATGTTCACCGAAGAAGTACACTTCCTTCCTTCTTGTGAGTCTTGTGAATGCTTGCATTATTGACTCACTCTTCTCCTTGAGCTTGTGGTATTCCTTCAAAACAAAGACTCAAGAGAAAGAGCTCTCACAGAGAGGGTTAGTTCATCACAAATAGTAAACGAATGCGAGATAGATGAACTAGGAGTAGTGGATGAAGAAGAAAAGAACA